>JACSZZ010000013.1:0-69064 GCA_018467035.1 Scorias spongiosa | reverse complement strand
CGGAGACAAGTTTACAGTCCTGACAGCTAGCGAAGGTCAAACAGAATGCAAAGACTGCCATTGGACCAAAAGAGCCGTATGGGACAAAGGTAGCCACTCTCTATGATTGGTCAAGAATTCCTTTTCTCACCGTTGCTGACGAGGAATGTCTTAAGCTAAGAATGTCTTCAAATAGAAGAGAAGTCTCATGTAAAGGAAGTTGAGGCAGTCGGTAATACTAGCTATTCGAGAGTGATATAGAAATGCCTATGACTATCGCCATTGCCGTGTAGGTAGGTGGCGTAGTCATATCACCAAATCCCAAGTTGTCTTGGAAGTAGAGGTCCTCTACTAGTATGTAACAAAACCCGTATGCTATTCTCGACAATAGTAGCTTGCAATAGGCTACATAGTCTGATACAATAGTGAAAGAGAATCCAATAAGTGGCTGGTATATCCTATAACACACCTTCATGACACAAACCCTACTAATAGAACAGCTTGGCAGGTTCTAAGAACAGGTGAGACGAGCTTCATCTTACCTCCGTAAGATTGCGAGCGTCAGATGATGCCGAAGCTACTGTTTCCGACCTCACTAACTATGGACTCAAACTGCTAATGCTGAAGCTCATTGCTCGTTTGCATGCTCATAGAAGCCAACGTATTCAATAGATTTAGAGACTATCACACTAGTAACTGCTAGTACTTTGTTATGATACAACCTCTAGCTGTTTAGCATGATAAACTATGTCAATCGCGCGGTAACTCAGTGGCTGCCCAGACTGCTACAGCTATACCGAAGTCATATTCTATATATGTACCTGTCTACAGAGGGGAGCCCTTGGAACAAACCTCGACTTTCTTGAGATCCCTGCTTTTTGAGCTTACCTTTCAAAAGAGTAAATACGAACGCCACGGCGGAAAGCCAAGTACGAATGTGCCATCTGTCCAGACCCACGGATAGTCTTGCGACACGCAATAAAGTCTGGGGAGAATAATTTTCCGGGAGCTTGTCAAACATTGCTCGTGCCTTTTCCCGGTTGAGGGGTCCTTGCTCACGGTCTGCTCTGGCGAGTAGGCCGGGCAACTGCTCCAGCGTCGGCTCGGTACAGTATGCTGGCTGGCCGGGCTGGTATCGCCATGAATCGGCAAGTAGGCCGGCACTGTATGCGTCAAAGCCGACGTCTTCCACCAATGCCATGACAGCTTCAACAGCATTGCTGTCATCTCCCGAGACCGGGAGCGCACTTCGCTCACTAGAACCCTTGGCCCTTGCGCTGGTAACGAGATTCGCCGCAATGATGTTATTAAAAGCTTTCACCACCGGCGCAGAGAAATTCTGAGCTACCCAGACACTGTCTGACAAACCGTTGTCCAATGCTTCAATTTGACCATCACGTGAGGGGTAATAATTGCAGCAATCGATAAAGATTGTGCTAGGCCGTAACGACTTTTCCAAAACTCGTCGAAGAGTCGTAACGCTGGCAAGGGGAGTGCCTAGGATGACGACGTCTGCCTCGGCGACTGCATCTTCAGTCACCACCGGCCTTGCTCCTGTCTCTTGCTCCTGTCGTGTAAGAGTGTGAGGCCCTCTCGAGTTCGAAAGGCTGACCGAGTGACCTGTCTTTACAAGTTGTTTTGCAAGGCCGACGCCAACTGGACCCGAGCCTATTACGGCGATGCGTCGTGACGCGCTCTGCGTTGATGAATTTTCCTTGTGGATTGCTGACATGACTATATTGAAGATCGAAACCGGAGTGAGTAAATTAACTGTAATGAACAAAAAGCGTTCGATCAATGCCGTTGTGTAAACAAAAGACCGCTCCTGCATTTAAATCAAGACGGCCAGATGGCTAAAGGGCGCTACAAAATGATTGCAGTACAGCGGAGATGATTAATCTATCCGAGTCCACTCCAGGCAAGCGATATGTTTATACCAATGCAAGTGTTATGTCGCAGTATTGTTGACCTAGATGAGTAATACAGCGTGGAATCAAACCCTGTTCGACGCAATGACCAAAGCGGAAGCTGTATAAACCACTAGCGACATGCTTAACTAACCCATAGCTGCTTAGCGTTTTGTTCTAGTAGAGTAATGTATGTACATAACCTTCTTATGAACATAGCACGGGCTATTTACGGCCGTATGTTGTAACGCCTCCGAATCCATCTGCACTCTAAATGAAAGTTGAACATTATGTTAGAAAGACACCTCCATCCTCATTATCCTCACTCTCGCTGCATTCTTCGGCGTATTCAGTTTCCGTAGCTGCTTTTTGGCCGTCCTTTAAAGAGCTTGATGTAATTAATGAATCTTCGACGCTCTGGTGTTTGTCGAGGTCCTGTCCACATGCTATTGTAGGTGTGATGCCGGTGCTTGAGTCAGGATGCCACGTCTTTCTACTCCCGACATTCATGATCTTTTCAATAACGCATCTTCTCACTTCCGTTATCAAATGGTTCATAGTTTTATGCTGCTGGCGATATCTGGCGTCACCATCTTTTCCACTAGTATTAGGAGGCGCCCAATTGATATAGACCTTGTTGTGACACGGCGGATAATTAAACAACCCTGGGTGGCCGCAGATATAATGGTAACAGCAGAAATAAGCCGCCTTGCTGCAAGCAATATATCTGTCGTCGTCAAAGAAAACGCATTTTTCATGATACAAATGCTCCAGCAAGATCAGCTCTACATGAACTCGTGGCTTCCACTCGCGGCCCTCGTAATGGTCTAAAATGCGAGCCATGATTGAAACTTTTGTATCCAGCAAACGCAGTGCATCACGAAAAGCGCCGAGATCAGCCTCATTGGAGAACATGCATCCTGAGATGCCTTCTACTGTGAGTCTACTGCTCAATAGAGGTCGAGGTGTTCCAGGTTCCGACTTCCGAAGCTGGATGGTATAATCTAGGAACATAGACAGGTGACTAGCCGTAGCATAGGCCAGAATCGTTGCCGCACGCCTGGGCGCAGTCAGACGGCCGATATAATGACGGATAGAAGCACGGAAGGGATTTTCATTCATGACGGGCTGCCTAGTTATAGGGTCAATGCCAATTTGTAGAAACTCGGAATGCCTGTCGTTATAGGCCCACTGTGATAGTTCAAAATAGCTACTTGTGTTCCCAAGACAAAGTTGGAAGCGTTTCAGCCACCGCTCGTATTCTATATCAGGTGCTAAGTCAAACGAACAAGTAAAACATCTTGGGTTACTTACCACTGATTTCGTCTGTAGTGGAGGGGCTCAGTAAAGCCCTACTTTGTGAAGCCCTCTTCATCTCTCTTTTGATAGATGGTTGTAAGAGCTTCCGATATTGCTTGATTCGTTGTTTTTGGAAGGAGACAGATTGTTCAAAAAGCTCCTGCTCGGATGGAGTAGTTTCCCTCTGACGTGGAGAAGCTTGAGCTCGATCCCCTAGTGAATGGAGTATCTTACTCAGGAAGCCCTTGATCTTCTCCGAATACCCATTTGTGGCCACCCAGTATTGTGGCTCACAGGGAAGATCTTCTAGTGCCATTGCGGTCACTGTGTCGCCGCCTTTGAGAAAGTCGCACATAACGCACAAATGATACAGTACCTTCCTTCGCATCTCGGTAGCATGAAGGCTACCTAGATGTAGATCTTCTGCAGTATGCCCGTTTATCTTGTCTCCTTGTACTTGGCCGAGAACTCGTAGTAGGACCAGGACTTCGTAAAATCGTCTTAGCAATTTGGGCTTCATTTTGCACCCTGCGTAGACTGCTATCTGCAAAATCAAGGACTCCTAGCTGCGGGCAGCAAGATATCGAGTGCCATCGGAGTGACGCCGTTCAGCGATGTATTTGAACCGTCGCATGATTGGGTGCCCCGCAATGCCCGTACTTGATATGGAGGTGTGACACGTCGCTGTCTCCGCATTCCGAATTTAGCTTAGGCAGCGACGAGAGATTAGGAGAATTGGAGATCGCTGATGTTGTGTTGGCTGGATGTTGGACCTCTTGTTGGCTGCATGCGGCCTTGTGGCATGATATAACCGGAGGCATAGAACGTGATCGCAATATATCATATTCGCCTGTCAGGCTGCATGAAGTTTTGATTGGGTTTCGTTTCAGTCAATCCACCTCACTGCACTGATTGAATTGTCTAATGCGGTGAACGCAGAGACCGGCTTTGCGGTAAATGGTGACAGTGCACTAGTAATCATTACCCGCGGGTTTAGTATGAATAATTAAGACAAAAGAACGATTGCTCTAGCCTAACTATACGTTTTGAGAAGATTTGGTGACTGCCATTGGCGAGATAGTCGTCGCGTTGTCCGCTATCATAACTACAAGCATCAAGAACAAGATTCAACCTCGGCTGCTTTGTAGTGGCCACATGTATAGATATACTGATGAGTTGTGATTCGAGTACATTAGGGTTGAACTCGTCAGCTAATCTGAATCCGTAAGAATGAATGATTTATATCGCTATACTCACAAATAGGGGCCTATCCATATCACAACTCAAACTGTATGGTTGGCCGAGAATAAAGCCTTTCAACTAGTGCTCTCATTAGTCACATCGTCTGGCAAGGGAAACTGACAGCTCATTGGATTGCTATGCGTACCACTCACCATATCAATGCGGCTGTATATTTAAAACCGATGAAGCCTAACGCATCAAGTTGCGGCGTGGTATTGGATCTGTTTGTCATAAAGGGAGCGACTCATCACTCTCTCGCCTATAGATTCGCCCATATAAAGAAGATGTACCTTGTAGAACTTAACAAGTATATTGCACCTAGTGCGTGGAAATAGGCTTACAGAAGTCTCCACAATGGTTGACATTGCATTTGCACTGGATTGAACGCTTGAAGGTTACTATATATACGGGCATTCAACCCTCGACAAGCTGTAGTGTAAAAAGGTTCAGTTGGTAAATATCTGCTTTGTCTAAAGCTAGCAGCTCAATGTAGAACTACTGTGTTTAGTTAAGTTCTCCAGTTCATCGTAGCAACGCAAAAATGAGTAAAGTAGGGAGCACTCGTAAGAACGTAAAGCTTTACGAACGAACTACAACTTCTAATATTTTACTATCGAATTAAAAACCTCGTTTAGGACAAACTGTAAGGTATCTAAGATAGAGTTGCGTTTAGGGCTGTGAGAATTAGGTGAGAATCTTGATCTAGTCTTTATAACCCTTAAAGAACAAGTTATACATACCTTAAACATTTAAACGCTACTGGACTGATTCAATACGACATAAAGTCGACTTCGTACTATTATTCCGTAATCCAAACTCTATAAACGCTCCACGACCATCTAGCATTGATTAAGTCAGATGTCTAGGGGCCGTTCGCTCTACTTAGCTTGGATCAATAGGCCGTCTTCTACGGGCGTTTGGCTTGAGTAGGTGGGACTAGTGCAACACACATTCGATTAATCGGTCTATTCCCTATCTATAAGTGAGCTTATTCAAATTCGACAATAACACTTTAGTTTTCGATATACCATTTCCTTAATGACAGCATAGCACATACAGTGTGGGAAGAACCAATGACATATATACCTTATTATCTCCATAAAATAAAATACTACAATTAAGGTTCGCACTAGTGAGGTGACCATCTCTAAGGCCTTAGCTATAGTTCTACTGGTATCTAGGACATGCTGATTTGAAGCATCGAGTTTGCAGCGGTCTATAATGGATGCTATGGTTCATCTTTCGAGTCTATAGATAGTTCATAGTAGGCAAGACAGTTACATAAGTGAGGCTCGCCTCCTGCAGGTATCATTTCCGAGTCTATACATATATTTTCGGGCAAGGCTAGTACTGCACTGACTTGGAATAGTGCGGAAGCTTGATTACCATTTGTCATTTTGAAGTTATATTGGATAACTCGACGTGAGTATGCTTTAATTGTAGTGTATTACAATTTCATCTAGCACCTCCCTAGGCAATATCTAAAACTAGCCTTGAGCGCCTAACACCTTTTTAGAACGCAATAATGCGACTTTACAGTCAATAAAAGACCTAGTTAATCGAAAGACGTTACAAGTATAGGCAAGGTTGATTATGAATTATCTCATTTCACGTCATGGATCTAGTACTATATGGTCGCAGAAACACGCGGCGTGGGTAGATCATTTTAAGCGATGACTGAGAATATAATTTACAATGAGGTGACAGCACTCTTTGTGACTCTATGTGAAAAACTAATAAAGAGTAGCAACAAACTGGCAGGCGCCTCCCAGTGCTGAAGTTGAGCGGAACCATGTAGAGCCCCAATAGATTGCATTACCCGCTGTAGGCTGCATCAGATAGAGTTGCCACTCATGTCTATGAAATTAAATCATCAGCGAAGGAAGGGTCTTGCTTAGGTTAAGCTGTGGTACTCTCTAACAGTGTGGTGCGATTGTTATAAGGTGGAGTTTACATTCGAATTCACTCTTGACTCGCTACAGACTAAAGCTTCATTCCTACTGGCCTCCCCCGTTGCCTCGCACAAGTGATCGAGGGGTAAGGCCAGTCTCTTTGCGTACTAGAAGTCTGTGGGTTGCAGCTCCTCCTTAACAATATGTACAAAATTATTATTATCATCTCTAAAGTGCTATTCCTATAGCTTCTCCATTCTTAATCGTACGGGATGTTACTACAGTCTTTAGATATACACCTCATAGCCATCACAAAAAACCGAAACGGGTCTAAAAGGTCTACTAGTCTTCTAGTAGTATAGCTACGAAGAGGGTAACATACTGGCCATATATCTACTAAGTATCTAGTCCTACGCGATTGACTTGCCTGTTCATGTTTCCACTTCGTTGGTGAGCTGCTGTACATTGCTGAGCTGAACGCTGAATCTGAGCTGGTAGCATAACTAGCATTATCGGTATTCACGGTGGTCATTTTCAAGGGGGAGAGGGGAGATATTATATCAAAGGGAGGAGGTGGTGGTCTCGGCTTAGGAAGCAACGATACGTTCGAGCGTTTTACAATTGGCGTTTTATTAAGATCGCTGTCTATACCCGTACTTCTCTTTCACTTCTTTGGCGTACAGAAGATCACCGGCGATGCTCACTCGTAACGTCCAGGCAGGCTAGACTGCCAATCTGTGATCTTGCGACTTGTGTCAGTGGCCATGCGACGGCTGTTCAGACGTGTTTGTAGGAGACCCTGGAAGATGACCAGCATTGTGACAATAATGACTATAGCAAGAAGCCATGAAATGTTAATTGGAGTATAAGAGCCTGCAGCACTGGAACAAGGTACGAAGATATTGTTGTTGTGGACGAATAGAGCATCATCTAATTATTGTGCCATCACCGTAGTGACTGCTCAGCTAGAGGTCGGAAAGACCCGAGACGTTACCTAGATAGGTAAGATGCGTAACGGGGAGACATCGGAATGGAGATACGATAAGATCTCATCTCATCTAATGCGGGTTTATGTAAGCTTTCTCGATCTCTTAACAATACGATTGTTGACGATTTTGGTGGGGTACTCTACCAATAAAGTTTGCGCTGAGGGTTTCAACCCTTTTGATCCTGAGAGTAAATGCCTCATATAACCAAGCAGTTCCACCTTTCCAGGCTGTGTCCTGTTACCGCTACTTAGATAGCCTATTACAATCTTTTGTTTGATACCAAATTTGAGATACAGTGGCATCATCCTCGATCACTACCAATTCACCAACGTCGTCGGACGCAATATCAGTTGTCATGGCCGAAGCCATTGGTCTTGCTTCCGGAATCGATTCCTTGGTCACAATCGCTGCGCAAATTACTAAGATCAGTTACAGTCTGATCTCCGACTTCAAGCATGCTCCTCATTCGCAAGAACTATTCTTGCTGGAAATTCTGTCCTTGAAAGATGTTGTCCTGCAGGCTCAACGATCGTGCGAGGAAGCAGAAGCCGCAAAGCTTCCTGTCAAAGTCCTAAGCGTGCTTGATCATAAGGCTTTTGCCGAATGCAGTGCGCGATTAACAGCCATCCAAGCTGAACTAGAGGCCGGAATGAACCGAGTAGTCTGGCTCTTGAGAGAAAAGCAGTTCAAATAACATGGCGAGGCTCTACGGCACTTTCGAGACATCTTTGGAGCACTCGTGTCCACAAACACATTGTGAGATCTCTAACCGGCTCATCTTTGTTGAGCTTCGATTAGCAGATTGAACTCAGGATAGCAGCTTCCCAGACATATAAGCAGGTGCAATCATTTTCCGCAGGTATGTCTGTATTATGTTCTCACATATCATCCAACAACTGACTTTAGTCCTAGAGAGTGATCGTACAAACCTGTTGCGATGGCTTAAGCAAACAGAAGAAACTTCCAGTCCCCTTCCGTCCCCTTCGCCGGGTACTGGAGCATGGTTTTTAAACTCACAACAATATCAAGACTGGGTTAGCATCAACGGATCCATGATATTATGGTGCATCGGCGCTCGTAAGTGACAAAGCCTTCATGTGCCTTAAGACTCGCTGACATGGCTTAGCTGGGATTGGGAAATCAACCCTTGCGTATGATGCAACCCTGATTACTAAGACATTGATGAACATATGCTGAAAGTACCTCACAGATCAATAGCCATACAAGATCTTTTAAGCCGATTCAAAAAAAATACCGTGCTGGTAGCATACTATTTTTGTGATTTTGCAGCAGAAAAGCAACAGAACACTGCAACAGTGCTGCAATCTTTATTGCGTCAGATCATTACAAACGCTGATGGAAAAGTTCTACCCGCTCTAGTCCAGCTGCAAGCCAAAGCACGCCAGACAAACGACGTGCTCATCCTCTTGCAAATGCTGAAAGCCGTTTGTAAAACCAAGATTGACTTATTCGTAGTATTTGACGCACCTGATGAGCTGGAGAACCCTAGCCCAGTGCTGTCAATCCTCAAAGATGTCACTACGGAAGGAGGCAAAATTCTAGTCACCAGCCGTGACATGGGCCCGAGCTTTGTGCAGGATCTCACCAGCGCTGCAAGCTTGCGCATCGAGGCAAATACTGACGATATTGCCAAGTTTGTGCAAGGCAAGTTCCAGGATGCAAAAGTCTTCAGCAATGCGCGCGGCTTAAACGATCTTGTTACAGCAATCGCTAACAAGGCAAATGGCATGTGAGCATAACAATGATACTCTTGTTAATTGTGAGATGGCTAATTGAATTTAGATTTCTCCTTGCTCGGATACTCGTCAATGAACTGCTTCAAATGACCGCAGTCAAAAAAATGCGGAAAGCTTTGGAAGCAATGCCTACACACCTCACTGAAGCATACGACTCCTCTTTGAAGCGGATAGAGAGTCAGCCACAGGATCATCGGCGGCTCGCTCGAAGAGTGTTTCATGGATTACTCACGCACAACGAAGGTTTGATATTGGAGAGCTACAGCACGCCTTGGCCCTAGATGAAGATGACGATGATTTAGACGAGGACAACATTCCAAACATTGACTTGCTAATCAAAGTTTGCGCTGGAATTGTCATTGTCGCAGATGATGGCAAAGTAGGCATGGTCCATAAAACTGCCTTTGAATTCTTTCACCAACACTATAGCGTAGGAAGTTACGGGGAAATTGCGAAGACATCTCTCCAGTATCTACGCTTACGCATCTTTCAAGAAGGACCCTGCAAGACTCTAGTGGATATGAATGCAAGGTTGACTCAGATGCCATTCCTATCATACGCTGCAAATTATTGTGCAGATCACATCCACGAAGCCCGGGCCGAGGAGGCGCTGCAAGATGCCATTTTTGAAGTGTTCTCTCACGAAAACCTCAGATCGACGGCTTTTCAGGCTGTACAATACAAGAGACACTTCAAAGACAAAGAGCTCGCCGAAGAGTATCTCAGTGCAATCCCCCACGGGCAGAGTGATCTTCAAGTAGTGTCGTACTGGAACCTGTCATATACCCTGAATGTACTCCTTCGTGAAAAGCATAACCTTGATGAAGGAGACTCTCAGGGCTGGACGCCGCTACATTGGGCTTGTTATAAGCGTTCGTCGAATGCCATTCAAGCACTTATTGCCGCACGAGCGAGCGTCTCCAAGCAGGATTCGCAAGGATGGACACCTCTTTTCTGGACGGCTTTCAATGGTGACGTCGTAAATGTTGCTTATCTACTCGACAATTGCGCGAAATACCTGCAAAAAGAGATACACTGTTGGACTCCCTTGACTTGGGCCACGGTTTCTGCATCTCCAGAGAGGTATACCGTTGTCAAAACACTACTGAACCACTACCAGAAAGAGCGCGAATTTGTTATGACTGAACCAGACAAATCGTCGCTCGACCTAGCCGATGCCCGTGGAGATAGTGATCTTTTCAAAATGCTTATAGGGCGTCAGGACCAACTTGGTATCAGTATTGATCAACTATGGAGCACTGGCAAATTTGATATACCGGTTGGGAATATGTGGAGGTCCACAAATAAGGCCGAGAGAATGCTCAGCATAGAGCGCTCGTTCCATGGTCTAGGTCTCCTGAATCGCTCGATTAGGGATGGAAAGCGTACTATAGTGCGGGCTCTGCTAGAACTTGGGGCTCCTGTGAATGAGTCTGGATCCAGAACAACAATTCGATCACCACTCCACTGGGCTGCTTTCAAAGAGAATCCTCAGTTCGTGCAAGATTTGATCGATGCAGGCGCAGATGTAACCTATCTTGATGGCTATGGTCAAACCCCTTTGCACCAAGCTGTAGTCAATGGGTTCATTCAAACCGCGGCATCGCTCATTAACGCACATTCGGATGTTAATCTGTATCGACTGCAAGGCAAATCACGAGGGACCTGGCCCTACCCTAACCAGACGCCTCTAATGCTTGCATGTGGTCTTGGATCGGATGAGGACAGGAACACAACATGGGTCTCGCGCAGGGTAAGTTTACTGACGAGCTTACCAAAAAATCTGCATCTGCTCTGGAGATGGTGTCTTTGCTTCTAGCTAGTGGTGCGGATCCATATGCTAAGGATAGCGAGAACCGAAGCGTTATGCATTACGCTGTAATGTCTGGTCAACGCTCTATCGTTAGTCGACTTCTTGCAGCCGGCGCTACGTTCGAAGGACAGTCGTATGACGGCACGACTGTCTTACACGATGCAGCCAAGGCCCAAGACATAGACATACTGAACCTCGCCATTGGTGCCAATGCGGATCTGAGGGTTACAGACCATGAAGACAAGAACGTTTTTCATTATCTGGCATCAAGATCGCGACATCCTATCGTACCTACCGAGAAGCTCACAGCCGTTGTAGATACACTACTTGCAAAGTGTGGACTTGCCATGCTCAACGCTGGCTGTCGTAAGCCTTGGGACAGAGGGAGCCTTGCTCATGGAGAACACGTTCGGGATGGAGCCACGCCTTTATCACTGACATTTGAGACTGGGAATTGGACACTTGCTAATATATTGTATGAAAGAGGTGCAGTCCTTCCTCAAGACTTCAAGCCAAGTACTTGGATGAGCTCCGCAGTGTATCTTCATAGCCTCGAAGGAATTGAGCTCCTTCTGAAATTGGGTGTACTACTACCGGAAATCAGGTGGGAGCTTTTTCCGGGCCTAGAGGATGACTTGTCCCCAGAGGAACTCCGGACCTGTGGAGACGTTGTGAAGAAGCTGGTTGAGGCAGGCCTGAATATCAATGAACGCACGGATGACAGTAAAACCATCCTTTCGACAGCTGCTTCCCGTGTGGACGACTCTCATTTCATCCAAATGCTTTTGGACCTGGGCACAGATCCGCGCATCCCTGGACCAAGGAATATGGACTCGTTCCGTATCGCTGCACTTAATATGAACTGGAACACGCTTGCTACTCTTTTGAGACATGTCGCTATTGCCCCAAGTTTTTCCACACATTGGGCCTATGCCAGCACTCGCTTCCCTGACAAGGACAGCGTAACGAAGTTATGTAAGGCAGTACAACAAGAAGGCGAGATAGACAGACTCTGGGAGGGCAAAACTCTACCACAAATGGCCAGTCAGCGGAGGAATGAGCCTCTTGTATCTGCTCTATTAGCGTCTAAAGCAGATCCAAACTATCGAGAACATGCACACGGATTTACTGCCCTACATTATGCAGCTTTCGCTGGTGATGTACATGTTGTGGAAAGCCTGATCAAAGCAGGAGCCGAAGTTAATATAGCGACGAGCACATGGCATGATGAGCATCATAGACCATCTGGGCTCTATAAAGGCAATATCTGGCAGGGAACTCCGCTGCATCTCGCGGCAATGAATGGCTGGCTTGACGTTGTTGAAATGCTCATAGCTAATAACGCGGACATCAGTGCCGAGACTGGAGCAGCTCGTCCATATGATACACATTCACAAGGCCCAACAGCTTTACATCTGACATTGAGCACCGGAACCTTCTACTGCGAAGGCAACAATAGGATGCCCGATCTTTGTAAAAAAAAAGGCTACAAATAGCAGACCTGTTAGTTGCAAAAGGAGCAAACGTGATGACTGTTGCGAATCACCTGACTAGGGAACATGCAATACACTTTCAGGGATATGAGAAGCTTTGGAACATGCTTCAAGAAGGCGTAGACAAGGAGCATCGTATATATGTCAACTAGGACTTACTAGCTCTCGCCTAAGATTCCCTAATTATCGCCTAGGCGGGTAAGACTTTACCGGACCCAACCCTAAAACAAATTCCTGTTATATCTGAATCCTGGTGAATGTAAGGCTATTGTAAAATAGCACAAGGTCATCTAATTAGAAACGAGTAGAAGATATAAGTTGTCTACGAAGCCCTCACATGAACGAGATGGTTGTAGTGCTATTGATACCGATCGTAAGAATATAGGTCAATCATCTATGCTACCATGCCCTAGCGACCCTTGGCTCTTCGACAAACTTTCAACCTCTCTAGGTTTTTGAGAGTGATTCAGTTGTTTCTTAGTTACAATAACGACCATCCCCACTGCTCTAGCTCATAAATGGCTCTTGTAGTGGAACTCCGCCTAAGTTGATACCGTAGGTAGATAGATGTACATTCCTGTATTCACCTGTTAACACTATTTCACTGAAAAAGAACTTGTTCACTCGAAATTTATGCTGCCTTTATTTGGCAGAGGGCAAGTTCAATACAACTGAGTCTCGTGTTTCATATCAGTCAAGCAGCACTTTGACAGCGTACATGGAAGTGAGCTAATTTTCACTAGGTACTTATCCTAAAAATCCCTCTAGTGACTCACATATTACACCTCCAACCTATCAGGAAGCTGCGATTTCAATTCCCACCAGAGCGCCAGCCCTGGAGAGAACTCATTATCATAGTGAGTTCTGTACAGACTACAGTTCAGCTCACCAATATGAGGCGGGCGACTTGGTCATTAAGCGAGGACTGAATCTCAAGTGAAGCACTTCGATTTGCGATCTATCCTCTCTCACCTTCGGCATCATCTAGACATTCAGCAATGCCGTTGTAGTCCCACAAGTCGCTCCCCGTCTAGGTTTTCTATTAGCACCAGGTTGTAGTCTGATCTTGATTGACTGAAGCATCACTCAGGAAGGCTTCTTCTAGTTCGTAAATAACCTCAACGTCGTCACGACCGCTTCCCTTCCATTCCAAGTCCTCGACTTCGCCAACTGCTTCGTCGGAATGGTGCCTCGCCACATTCCACAGGTGGTGGGTAACATCTTATCACTCGTTTCAAAGTTCAGCAATGCAGCTATAAGTAACAGCCGTCGGTCGTGGTTCCCTCAAAAAGAAAGCGAAACATATTTCGTGCCGTGTGGTCTCAAGGTCGAGCTTGTGACTAGCATTGAGATTCAAGCGATTTCGAACTTAGCCTTAAGCGTACCACTTGTGTACGATATCTACGAAACCTAAGATTCTGCAGCCCAAGAGCGCAGGATTAGAGCTCTAGAAAGCTACTTGTTTCTAATGTGCTTTCACCAAATCGCCGGAAAAATACTCTAGAACAGCTTAGCGCGAGATAAGAATAGTAGTAAGTAAACAAGGGCCAGGAGAAAGCTGTCCTAAGGGAACTCGGGCCGAAAGGGCAACGGGCTGGGTTACCCCTATATTTCCTGATGTGGAGATATAAACTTCATGGCTTAGTAAAAGAAAGAGAGCTAAGTGCTTAATAAATTAATGTTAAAAGCGTACATTCCGAGAGCGACGTCATATGCCAACCCTCTATCGTAAGCACTAAGGGACATTGTTGTACTTAACTCTTCTACTTCCAAGGCAGCTTCTCGACACCTAGTCCCTCATCCGCCTGGGAACAATAAACAGCAATATGTCCCAATCGACTAGAAAACCAATCTTGATAGCAGGAGGTGGCCTTGCCTCGCTCCTTCTTGCGCAGGCTTTGCGTCGAGCAGCAATTCCCTTCCAAGTCTTCGAGCGAGATGCTTCTTTATCCTTTCGCGCACAGGGGTATAGACTGAGACTTTCTGCACAAGGGCTAGATGCTATAGAATCGGTGCTTAGTCCTACAGATTTCGCAAAGTTTTGGGATGTTTGCGGAAAGACAGGTGGCAGTGGGCTTACAACCCTGGATGCTCTCACAAACACTAAGCAAGACGAGAGCTCTACGCCAGCTACCCCAGAGTCGAACACTAACATCCCAGCTTCTAGTCTGCAGTCACGTGATGGGAAGATCATCGGCATAAGCAGAGGTATGATGCGAAAATGTTTCCTCGAGGGGTGCGAACCCTTCATTCAGTTTGATCACGAAGTGGCTGGGTATGAGTTGACTCCTACTGGTGTTCGGGCTGTGTTTACGAACGGAACGAAATCAGTTGAAGGGGAGATGCTCGTTGGTGGCGAGGGCATCCATTCTAAGATCGCTAAGCAACTGTCGAAAGGAGCATTGAAGGTCTACGACACCGGAGCCAGAGGTATACATGGCGAGGCCCCTGTCTCGGCCTTCCAGGGCCTCGGTGAAGGCGTTTGGCAGATCATGGACAAGTCCAAGCCAGATGGTCAAGTTTTCGTCATTACGAACGTCCGATCGGGGGATATGGACGACCCGAATACGATTTTTGGGTGGACTATGGGGGCGCAACCTGGGGTGATCAAGGCGCCAAATGCCGACGACTCCATCATTGGCACAGCAGCTGCATCGATTGCCAGGTCACTGACGACAGATTGGCACCCACGCCTGCGGCCTCTGTTTGAGCAGATGATAGATTCTGAAGCGGCTTTCTGGAAGATCACATGTTCTACACCGACAGGCGTGCCTGAGTGGGAGAACGAGCAGCGTGTCACGGTAATCGGGGATGCTGTCCACAGCATGACCCCTGCTGGTATGTAACATTTCAAACCTGACAATAACCTAGTGATACTGACAAGTGTAGGTGGGTTGGGTGCCAACACAGCCTTAAGGGACTCCGCATTGCTGGGTAAGCTGCTGGCCGAATCTGATGGAAACCTTGAAGGCGTTACTGCAGCTTACGAAAAGGAAATGAGGGTGTACGCTAGTGAGACGGTCGCAACGAGCTTTGGGATGGCAAAGCGGCTGTTCGGTGTGTCTATTGATGCGAATTCTCCCGTCATTTGATATCCTGAGAATTTTTCTTTTATGCTTTGAAGCCCTCGTGCGATTTAGATACAGGGTTCGGCAGTCAGTGGATTGGACGATCGTTCTGAGAACACGGTCCGACTTCCTTAAGCACTTGGAAATCTACACGGAGCGATTGGAGAACGCCTCACGATACTGGTATAACCTTCTTACTACCAACTTGCTCACAGCTATTGATCTGTTCAGGGGCTTGAAGAAGGCACACGATCCGAAATATAGCTATCACCTCCTTTGATTACACTATCTATGCGATTAAAGGCGGCTGCGCTGCATCCTACGCGGCTAATGTGCTCTAAGACATCCTCGAGCAATGCCTTAATTTGGAAAACCCACCCAATCACCCCGTATCTGCTCTTTTCAGATCGAGCCGTTGCTGCCCCCCCCTTTAGAGTCCGTCCTTAACTTTGAGGACCGAGAGTTAGGCAGCGCGGCCCTGTTTTTCCGAAGGTACAGACTGCTCTAGGGAATGTGATGCTGTAGCAGGTTCCATTGCTCAAGGAAAAAGTATAGATGTAAGACACCAGCTGCCTTGACAGTGGAAGAGGCAGAGTGTACGTGCCGTATGACGAGTGATATGGTTGATTCAGTAGTAGAAGGAATGGTGTGGCGGCCCTGCGGGCACTCCTGATACCTGCCTTGTGTACAGGCCTCTTGGCCCATTTAAGCACGAATGAAGATCACTTGATAATGCTATTATGTTATAGAGATAGCGCATATTTTGCTCATATATTGTTCTTGTTGATGACGTTCTGCTTGAAGCTCGCGCTGGCGACTCGAAGTTGCGTTTGCCTCAAGCATCAAGACCCATTCTTTTCAATCTTGCTGCTTCATAGCTCTGGGTGCATATAGAGAAGCCGATTTCTGTAGATAGCAGTAGACGGTTGATATCTGAAGTTTTTATTGTGCATGTTACCTCCATGCTATCGAATAGATTTTCTTTATGTAGAATATACACGACCCACGGAGGTGTAAGGTGAATAACAGCTGAGTCAGCGAGCGATCATTGACTTATCGCCCTGGCAACGCGGTTACTTTTCGTACTACTTTTACATACTCTCCAAGCTGCCTTGGCTTGAAGGGTCGCATGTAGAACACCAGCGGCGTCACGTTGACGAATTTTGCGAGTATTCAGCAATGGCTATTGGACGTCGGACGCTTCACTACTCCAGCGAATATCGCATCGCCGACCCAACTGCCCGTTACCCACTTATCCCAACCACAGAAGCGCCGCCGGAGATTGCCCACTGATTCTGTAAATAGGAGAAGTTATAGCGATGTTGTAGTACAATACCCAACGCTTTGTTCATCATCAAGAGCCATGGTTGATCGCCGACGATCACCTCGCAAGCTCGCTAAACCACAAGATCCGGAGCAACAGCCGACGGAAGAGAAGGATCAAGTAGAAGACATATTCCTTTCAACGCTAAAGGGTCCAACGGCGATCGCTAATAGCATTAACCACGCTGTACAAAGCGATAATAGACAAATCTCATTTCATTGGGATGGAACAGCTGCTGTTCTGCCGTCGGGTTCGCGGCGAGGAGTTCAGATCCTAGACCCAGACCTGTCGTATAATAGAGGAATACCGTTCTATACAGCTTCGAGCTCTCCCACACGATCAAAGTCAGGATTAGAGATCATAGACAGCATCACCGCATCAATTCACACTAATACGACGGGGAGGGAGTCGCGGAAGAAGAGTAGAAGTCCTATTCAAAGCACGCTTGATCTCGCCTCCGTAGATACGCCAGTTTATTTCATTACCGATACAGTGGAGGTCGACGCTGCGCTCCCTCTCGACATCGGCGACCCATGTTAAGAGCTCGCAGCTACAAGCCATAGCGAAAGGGTGGTACCGTTGTCTATTAAGGATAAGGCGGCTAGCATGACGTTCAAGTAAAGATAGAGCGACGGTTGCCTAATGAGCGCGACCAGCACCTACCCGTGCCGGGATAGCAGCATCTATCTTAGAGATGATGTAGCTTACATCCATGATTAAGAAGAGGAACTGGTCGAGGTTCGTTACATCGTTAGCAAGACTCTCGTCTATTCATCACTAGAGGCCTTAGAAGCTGATTGGAACGCCGAGATCCACAGCCGTCTTTTACAATTAGCTTTAGAAAGCCGCTTTTCGCTAGAGCACTTCAACGTATAGGTTCTTTGACTTACGCGTTGCTGTCTTCTTTGTCTGTACTGACTCAACGCTCCTTAATAGCACACGTGCGCAGCCAATAACGACATTTGTCCACCGCGACACTGTCATTCTTTGCGTACTTCAAGTATCACAACAACAGCAGTCCTAATAAAGAATATGTTCAGATTATTTAAACGCCAGTGAATATCGGGAATACCGGCAGTGCGCTTGAGCTATACAAGCTGTTAGCCACATTGCGATGTCTTGCACGGTGGAGTCAGGATCGTTAAGGGAAATGGTCTCAGTAGAAGTACCTGCTTCCGAGTTAATCATAGTCAACTAAACCAACATTGGAACCCGCCGTCTACGACCGGTGGTAACAGCTTACTTCTTATTCCTAGCTGTAGTATCCCACCTGGGGAGAGCTCGCCAACGTAGAATGTAGGTGCCCAGGAGAACAAGCCGGCCGGATTACGCCATTATCTAGGGTTTCCCCTACAAAACGCGCATAGAGGTTCAGACCCTTGTAGCTTGATCTATATAGTATACTCTAGGAGTCCCTCTAGGGCTAGGATTATACCCTAGTGGCCTCTAAATATAATTATTTTCGAGTAAATAGCCTCTTATATACTATTGAGCTATAAGCGACTGCTGTCTTTAAGTTACAGCGGACATCTAAGACATTGGTTCAAAGAATTTAGGCTTCTACAGGCTTTATCCTGAACATCACGAGGATATTAGACATTACTTATTAATCATTCAACAGCCGCAACCAGCACGAATGCCTCCATCATGTCCCTCCCTACTCTCACTTCCAACAAACCAGACTCCCAGACATACCCATCACCCTCCCCTCTTCTCTTTTCCCCCATTCCTCCCAACCCTGCTCAAACCCTTGACACTCTTCCACACTCGCGAACCCCGCCTCCAATAACTCCCGCGAAAACCTCCCCTTGACCGCCTGCGCAAACCTTCTTGGATCCCTTACCAACTCTGCGCCCTGTGTGCTCTTTTCGATCTTCTCCCACTCGAACCCCGCCTCTCGTGCCACCTCATGCGTCCTCCTTCCCAAGAACCGATCCATTCCCTTGGCTTCGTACATGCGGTCTACCGCATCGAGATTCTGGTTGATAGCGGGGAGCAAAGGATAGATGGTCTGATGTGACATGTCGCGCGTTGAAAAGAAGCCGCCGGGTTTGGTCAGACGATTCATTTCGCGCATGGCTTGGACGGGATCGGAGAGGTGGATGAGGACTTGGTGAGCGTGAACGATGTCGAAGGACGAGTCTGCTAGATCCGACAAGTCGGTGGCGTTGCCGTATCGAAAAGAGACATTGGTAATGCCTTGGGCTTTTGCAGATGCGCGGGCGGCTTCGAGAGAGCCTAAGCGGGCGGCTTAGTGGGTTAGTTTCACGTCAGAAGGGCAAGCTGGTTACCTTCATTGATATCGATGCCGACCACGGTACCTTCGGTGGCTAATCTAGCGAGGTCTAGAGTGATTGAACCCGGACCACAGCCAACATCGAGAATGTGGGAGGTGTGTTTAACGTATGGCAACATGTGACTACATGAATCAGCTGCTGCTCGCAGAGCATACAGGCTACTCGCTGGTCCATTGTTTGCTACGCTCGATGTCATCGTTGTTATTGCTATTGCGAAAACTTAAGAGCGCGAAGACTGACTTGTCCTTCCAAGGTCCCCGTCATCTTATGCATCGTGATGTTCGGATGTAAAGCTTGCTTAACTCCATCTGATTCAAGCTTTACATCATCTAATTACTCCCTACGTACGCAGATCTCAGAGACCTTAGCCCGTTTAGGCAGTTGGTATCTCGAACGGACAGCGGAGAGGACTTCAGCATTTTTATTGCCGTCTGGAACACGACCGGCTCGGGGCATTCAGAAGCCACCATTCTCCGTGCGTTGTCTATGTGTCATCCAGGCCCACCATGATGTCTTACAACAGAGAAGATCCACGCCAGGTCTCTCCCTTATTCTGGGCAGCCATATCACAAGCGATTGAGACCATACCTAACAGAATAATTATGTTCTCTGGGAGCACCAGCTAAGATCGAAACTCTCCAAAATAGTTTGAACCGTAGGAGGCCATGTTCTGTGCTACATGAAGCATATCGGTGCTTCCCAAAAGCGCGTTCTTATAAATATTGCTAGCGCTCCTCAGAAACAGAATGAGAACTAGCTTGCAAATCGCTATTGCCTACTTGTTGGCTTAGCGGTGGAGCAATGTTTCTGCCTGTATACAGACCCTCTACTTATCTAGTCTTCCTTAACCAGGGGCATGCAGCGTTTATTTGAGGGATAAATTGGCAGCCACGAACGATCTGGGCCATTTTGCATGAAACTCGAGAACGTTGTAGAGAAGTAGTGCTGACTACAATCGGAAAGAGGAATGGAAGAGATTAAGTCTCCTAGTCTTGCCCAGTATGATGAATGCTTTTATCAAGCTTCCCGGCTACCCTTACATGGGCCGTAGGCTATCCGAATTGCAAGTGGCTCTAGAATCCGATATAGTCATACGTGTGGAGAACGAAGTTGCTCATAGAGCCGTCTTCATAGACATGCTGACGGACTCACCCACTCCCAGAGAAAGAGGCTATGCTTAGTCTCTGTCGCAACTCAAGAAGTTGTCCGAGGTTTGCGGCAGCGTCCCTGTGAAACCGAAACCATATCCTATATTGTACTTTTAGGCGGCTAAGATGTCATCTCAGGCTCAATTTGTTACAGATAAGGTGATAAGGCTGCGACCTTGTGATCATGTCTGGAGCTGAAACCTATCTTAGCTGTATTCCTCTCTTTGTGACCAAAGCCCAAGTCTTGGACAGCTCTGACGCCTCACCATTTTCTCACTCCGTAAGTCATCGAATACTTCTTTGTGTGCGTCTGTAAGTGTAGCTCTTGCGGAGCCGTACAGCTCCTTTGGGTCCACCACTAGGCCCCTGAAATGTTGAAATGGTATGTCAGATCGACCTATGTGGAATAATTTCCTCGCACAGCACGGCCGTACGACTTCTTTGTTTTCGAACACTTCACAGCTTAGCGGTCGTTGTCCTCTTTGGACTACGGCTTGTGTAGAAGAATTATTTGCGTGCTCTTGGCAATGATCTGATCTTATGGCCTCCTCCGCTCTTTCGTCTGTTGATATCGGTGGGCCGTCTTCCACCATTGTGTCTGGATTCTGCCGGTTGTCTGGTGTCGTGATACGGGTAGTAGTGGGGTTGGACATATACGACTGGATGGCACTGATAGTTGTTTCCGATGATTTGGTCAACTTACAGGTCTCCATAAGCGCCGGCTTTATAGGGTTCGACAATCGTGGTCGTTTACCTCTCTGCGCGTCCCAGATAAAGGCTTCCTCATCATTCTTATCCCCTCGTAGTCTTTTATGGGTCTCGTATTTCGATCTCTCAGGCCCTTGACCCTGAACACCTAAGCTGGTCTCTACTGGCAGACGCGATCGTTTAGTTGGAGGCCATTTCCGGGTCTGCCTTTGACAGACATCTAAATGTCGTGCAGCTCTTTTACAGACCAGTAGTTTCAGACTTTCTCGAGCATGTTCCCCAGCATTTGAGTGTGTTTTGCTTTTTGCATCGGGTTGCTGCCATTGTAGGGCCCAGGATGCGGAAGCCCCCATCGTGTGCAAATAGCCGGTGACAAGGCGCCAGTATCACTTGCCGGTCGGTTTAGCGCTTAGCGGGTTCTGGATGATGCTGCTACTATCGTTGCGATTCCCGAACGTGAGATACAGCCTGGATTCCCGAGCATCTAATGCCGAATGGACACGTCTGAGACGTCAGATATTTCAAAAGTATGAACAAGACAAAATTCCTACATAGTCGATGCTTTGGACTGGCTATGGACTGGCTCGATCCTACAATATCGCGCTGATTCACTTACGACACAATTGGTACGTTACTATAGTGCCTTTTCACACTTCTCAATCCTCTTAAGTTACCAAGAAGACGCACAATATAACAAGCCAGTTAATCCTAAGCTGTGAATCTGGTTGTTGTGCGAGCCTCTTGTCATCGAAGCTGTATTTCTCGAAGAAGTCTCCTAGCGAAATGCCAATTTCTCTCGATCAAGGCCATACCTGGTCATACAGTCAGGTTTAGACCTTCTATCGATACTGCAGTATTCTGTACCCAGTAACTTACAAAGACGGGAGACGCGACTGCAGGCTTGACGTAAGTATACCCTTTACAAGAACAATACCTTATCATGATTAAAGTAAAAGGCACTACCTCTGCACTATACAATCCGTGATCCATAGCTTTGTACATCTCTCAGAAGTCTTCATTACTAGATGCTAGTACATCCCAAGTGATCTCTTTATGCTTTACATTTTGCAATTATACCTAGGTGCAAACTTATGGAATCCTAGTTTAGAGGACGTGATGCATTCTGCACCTGGCTTATTCAGTGGACCTGCCCCTTACGGCAGCATGATCTTCGCCAGAAGCTACGAGATAAGCTTCGAATTATCAAGAATAACCCAGCGACGTGAGCATGATTGTGTTTCCCACGGTAAAACCAAGACCATGAAGCAGTGCTACAACCGCAAATTTCGCCCACAACTGCTCTATGCCTTTCCTAGAGTCATCCTGGCCGCAATTGACGATCTAGTTAGTAGAGCTCTTCAATAGCACCTAGCTTTTTTAAACAATTCTCCCTACCTGAAACTCTCTGTTTGTTGCGATAAGTAGGAACGGTGACCGCTAGGTGTCTGCGACTGTTAGATTGTTAGCAGCTTATTGATCCTACGCCCTGAGCCCCACCGAATGCTGCCTGTAGAAACACATCTACTATCTTGGATTCCATGGTGCAAGGAGATGTAACGCCCGACAGTCACAGTGATGCATTGAATTCAATCTCATATCATGGAAGAGTATCGGTCATCATCTCGAGAAAACCCAAATATAGGCCAGAAAGAAATATAGGCTAGAAAGACCACATATCCAAGCCAAAGGCTTAGAAGGCTACTAAAGACTGGAACGACCTTGGCGCGCTTTTCCTTCGAACAGTGAATTTATCTATTTGCCCTTCCAAGATTCTATTTGCTTCGACCATCTAGTGAGTTTCACTTCGGTAGCGTCTCAGTCATGGCAGGCGATAATTCAGGATCGGCTTATCATAGCTCTCGCGGCTAGCAAAAGCACCCTCTCCCATTTTGGACTACACTATTCTTTATGGACAATAACTTTATCGAGACTGCTTAACACACTGAGTACGATGCTTCTCAAGCTATTGGGCTAGCCTACAGTGAGGCTTATAACAGCTGCTATAGGAAACGTAGCTGCACTAGTCTACCGAGCTATTCTACTTACCTCCTACTCTTCTGAGTATAGCACAAAGCAGTTCGCCCAGCAGTTTTAATTATGTAGCTCTGCCGTTCAAACTGTGAGCGAAAGCCTATGATAGGCTCGTACGAATACCTCATACGTTGGGTCATTAATAGGAACATCTACGACAAATACCTTATCTACCTCAACAATTCCTGCATAGGGCTGGTTAGTAACGAACGTGAGTTCTTAAGCAGTAACTTGTTTGCCTAGCGAGGTGAAGGCAGGGAGAGCTGTCCCTACAGCTAGACTGAGAGAACCAGATACACTGCAGTCTAAGATATTTCTCACCTGTAGTTAGAGAACACGTCATATTAATGTAAACGTAAGTATAGTCTTCTTTCTTGCTTGGATCAAGCTTGGCAGCTCAGTATCGACACCAAGTTCCACTGTCAGTTCGGTGTCCTAAAATTTGATTTGTGCCGGCAATATAGCTTGCTAAGGAGCTCTCGTGTTATCTACTGCTGAGAACTTGAAAACACATTGCAGGATTGCTGGGCAGTCTAATGCTGTTCCCTCCTACGAGGCTACGTCCTTGGTCCAGGTGCAAAATTTATGACAAACTTACAGGACAGGAGCCTCTCAGCTTCGGATTAATGGAATTGTGACTGTAGCTGTAGTACTGTCTCCATGTAGTACTGTCTCTAGGTACGGGAGGGTCTTGCATCTTGGCAAAAGATGCGCCCTTGGCATGAGAGCGAGCAGTCAATACGTGTACCCGAACCACGACTCTCATCGAATGCAAAGAGCTTGTAGGAGGTAGTCATGCCGAATGATACCATGTCCATTACAGTATTGTCACAATCGCACTGCGCTACGTGGAGCAGGTAGATTGGTCGGTCTAAGGTGCTAGTGGAGGTGATGAACATCAGGAGGAGATACTGGGAGCTATGTACAATACCTAATGCCATAGTACAAAGCGGGGTCTCTAGAACACAAAATGGCGAGCGAAGCCCCGCTACAAGCATATCTTAGGGGGTTCCCACTTGTTCATAAGGTTATTACCATAGATATATGGTATAACCAATAAACATGATTGATAGTATGTATGCTGGAATGCATATACGTAATATGCTCTGTGTACATGCAATATTGAAAGAAGCTACCACCAGTACATGGTACAGATTCTACATTAACAAAGGTACACCACACATTATAAAGAGAACGATATGGCTCACCCTTACAGGTTACAATCTGGTAACTCTATCTAGACAAACATTAATCAAAGAATATCAATCAATAAGATGCCGAGTGACGGATCCAAGACTATTACACCAATGTCAGGGGAAGCGGCATCCCGTATCCAGTCCGCGAACGTAGGTGAATAACCTCCTCAGTGAATTCAACGAAGCTAACATTTTCAATCTGGACAAGGTGGAGACGCTGGGTTCGCTTCCCGTGCCCAGTCCGCCGCTGCAAGCAACGCCAACGCTGGGCGCGTGAGCGCCACCGGAAGCGCTAGTGGACCTAAGGGCAGCGAGGGAGGAAGCACTGGAAAGAAGTAGGGCAGATAAGAGTGCAGCATCGTAGATGAAGATTGTATTTTTGAATTTGCCAGAATTTTAACGCCAAATTTGGTGTACTGTGAGCATGAGGGTTGGATTCACCCTCTTGCTGTCCATTCACTTAGAACTCAATTAAAATACCTCAAATCACAATATGATTTTGGTGAAAAGGATCAAATCTATTCTTACTAGAGGCTTTAGAATCAACCTAGAGCACTAGGTAGTATAGCAGTGTCTGAAACTCTGTACTGGATAGTAGTGTCGAATAAAGACACTTATCCATCTCCTACCTAGAAGATAGGTAGACCTTAAGTGATAGCTATCTATTCTAGCACAGACGTACTGTATAAGAGACATGCGAGACATGGTCTGACGTTAACAATCAATAGGTGTAGCCTAGGTTGGACAGGCCATATTATATTTGGCCATCAGGACTATAATGTATTATATACTACATCGAGTTCAGCACATGTTAGGGGTTAGAGTGAGCTTCCATTAGCTTCAATTCAGCCCTAAGCACCCCTAAACAACAGGAACTACAAATGTCCAGACAGTTGTATCGAGTACGACCAGATCTGGCCTCAAAGCTTGAAATGGGCTTGATATCTACAATACTACGATGCTTGAGAAGGAATGCGACTTTCGTCCAGCTCAAGCTTTGCCCCTCAATGGGTATGATAAGGCTTCCAAAAAGCAACTGTTCAAAACTTTCACGGTTTGACGCTTTATTAAACATGGATGTTAAGGTAAGAACACAGGAGGAATTTTGCACCAAAAGCAAGTGGGGAAACGTTTGTAGCCCTGTCTAGCGCTGTTAGCATAGGCAGTATCTAAACCCTATGTTTCTTATAAATTGCATTTGTTGGATGTGAAACCATACAATCCGGCTTCACGACTCTCTCTGACTACAATTTCTGTGCATAACACTGTCATTGACACTGCACTCACTTCCATACATCCTATTAAAGCGAAGTCATTGACATGGGCTTAGCCGATGAGACAAGAGTAACGGTGTAAATACATCATAGTAGCATTGGCTACTAGAATAGCCCCTCGCGCCACGTCGTTCAAGACTCTAAAAGTTTGATGCGACAACGCCGGTTTTAAGCTCAACAACTTGAACGCCAAATAGCGTAAGCTCAAGATGCTGACAGTTAGAGAAAGCTGCCATTGTGGCCGTGGATGCATTATACGTTGATTGGAAGGGAATAGCCATGATGCTCACTTTAGAGGTATTATCAACAATCAGGCGCTTAGACTTAAGCAGCAGTGGAAGGAAAACTTGAGTGACCACCAAATACGACCACACATTCAAATCAAATAGCCTCTTAGCCTCAATAATTGACAAATCGGAGATTGGCATACTGTAACCAGCGCCGGCATTGTTGACAAGGATGTCGAGAGTTGAGATCTTGCTGACGACGGCCTTGATCGAATCCTCAGAGAGAACATCTAATTTCAAGACTTCTATGTTCAAGTCATCGAGTTATTTCGCTCTTTCCAGGCTTCGCACTGTCGCATACACATGCAAGCCGGCTTCATGGAAGGCGATGGCCAGTGCAGCCCCAAGGCCACCATCTGAACATTCAGGGATGAGAATGGACCGCTTTGGAGTTTTCATGCTCAGTATTAGCGATACTTTGTGAAGATGAATGGCTGGAAGAGATTAAGAGATTGCGTGTGACCCAATAATCAATTCAGCAAGTGGTGAAAAGGCGAAACGTGGCCAGTGCTATGTCATTATGATCGGCTTTATCAAAGTGCAATAGCGAACGCAACAAACACTTTATACATCTAGACGCTCTAACAAAGCGATGGTGAGCAACCTAGGCCGTTTTCATTATCAAGCAAATTTTGTATTGGCTCATGAGCATTAGCTGTAAGGTAATTTACGCATCGAACGGCGCGGATGCTAATAATGGATTTTAGAGGCCGCTTGAGCAGACCACACTTGAATCATGTTATTCTTTACGCGCCTGCTGGGATTAAATTCCACAACTCGCAAATATAGGCTACTATGGCATTACTTCTCAGACTGCATAAAATGCTTCTTCGAAATGATGGCGGATTTACGAAAACTAAATCCGCCTTTCGACATCCGGCTTCATGGTCACTCGACCGGCTTCGTGTTCAACCGAGGAAGTACTTGGTCGGATAGACTCGGAACAAAATCGTTCGAAAATAAGAACCCTATTCAAATTTCACAATGTCAAAACAGTGTAAAATAGGTTTATTGAAACAAGATTCCTTGATTGATTGAAACATTCTTTGGTGGTAGTATTCTATAACGATATCCAAATTTCTGAGTAAATGTATTATAGCGGATATCAGGGGTTTGATATTGCTCGCTGATAATTGTTTTTACGTAGTCAATGGTGGGAAGCGTCATTACGAAACATTCTTGTACGACGCTCCTGACGGAGGGCCCAGCCACCAAGAGCTAGGACAATGACCTCCCACGCCATTAGCAGCCCAACGAGACCCATAGTCACAGTGAACATGAACATGACATCCAGGTTGTAGTTTATCATACCAGCGATGGTATCCTTGCTCTATAGTTCGGAGAGTTAGCATGCTAGCGGTTATAGAGCAGGCAGCGGGACCTTACGCTGGCCATAAAGATGATGCCCCCAGAGGTTAGACCGAATGATGTGAGCAGCTCTGTGGGCGGTCGTGACGGGAGAACAGACTTGGGTGGCTTCAGGTACATGATCATGTAGGTCATGGTGCGGGCGAGAGAGGCTCCGGAGAGAAGGGTACCCCATTGCTTGTGAACCATGCTGGCAACCATAGTCGATTGTTGGTGCGAGCTCATGATAATACCAAGCAACAGAATCACGAGGGCTGGAATTGGGTTAAGCGAAAACTCGTATGTCTTGGGGATCTGACGCTGCTCCCTCTCTACATCGCAAATCCAATGCTCTGATGCTTCATCATACATGGTCGTGTTGAGGAGGTCCCTAACACTGCTTGACTCGACAAGCATGCCCAACTGCCTTCACATTAGTACCGCTTCCCAGGTTGCGCTGCGATAGTCACAACTTACCGCACCACCACCAATGAACAGCACGGTGATGGAGATGTGCTCGAAATCCTGGGCGACCCACCGGCCACCCCAGCCGCTTAGGTGCTCAAGGAAGACATTACTACAACCATAGAAGCAGATAAGGGCGCTTTCGACGAGTTCGGATGAAGGCTGCCACACCTTGCCTTGGCGCGGACGGGCATTCCAAGCCCAACCAAGCTCACCAAAGCTTCCACACCAGCGTCCAAGAGTGAAGAGACCCAGCCAAAAGAAGACGCCGCCCTTTATCCAGTGTGCTAGGCCGCTAAAGATTCCGTGGCCCTCCTAAGTATAATGGTCAGCTGAAAAGCTTGGAATTCTGAGCTAGGAGTTGGAAACGAACAAATAATCGACCGTAGGTGACGACGCCGGTTGTGAAGGCGATGAAGCCAAACGGAAGAATGGTGTAATTTATAATCCGGTGAGCAATAGCAAGTGACTTCCAAACACGCGAAGAAAGGATCTTGGCGGCATTAGAGGCGAACCGACCCTTGAAAGTTGGCACGCACAGGGGCATGTTCTCGAACTCAGCGTCTGTATTGCCATACTCCTTGCGCGTGCTATGCGTAGACAGGCTGTCCTCATCGCCTGAGTTGCCTCGCAGAGATTCGATAGTTGGTCCTGAATCCTCACCACTGTCGTAGAACATGCGGTAGCCACCAGGTGAAGAGCTTTGAGAGGTATTCTCTTGAGTCGCGATGGGCATGAAAGCGTGCTCCGACCCAATATGTTGAGCCTTTGCCTGCCCGTAGAAAGCACCGGTGATCCGACCAATTAAACCAATAAAGATCTCGATAGCGACGACGGCAGTGATGATCCAACCGATCTTGTGGTGGGCATTTTTGGGGTATAGGTCTGGGGTCTGAGCATTGTATGTGGAGGCCAGAACGACTCCCAGGGTGTTTGTGCCCAGGAAAGCGAGCTGCATCAATAGCGTGTGCCGCGACTTCGCCAGAGACAGCATCACAGCTACAAAAGTTGGCGGGTCAGCATTGGCGCTGAAAGGTGTAGAAACGGAATCTTCAGCATACCGACTGGCATGAGAACAACCCAGGCAATTGTCATGACGGCCATATGGGCGTACATTACACCAGCATGCTGTGAGAATGTGAAGTAGGTCCCTGAAGATTTGTACTCGTCCTTGAAATCGCCGCCATGACTGTCTTGATGCGGCTCGTCTTCGCCATCGTGCGCTAGAGCTATAGGTAGGAGCAGGACGCCAAGCGCGAGGGTGTTGACGACGGAGGTGAGGCTTGTGGGCTTCATGGGGCATATAATCATGCTCAAACCCCTGCTAACGGAGCTGTCGCTAGGATTTCGGTCAAGGCTGAAGCTTTTTTCGCTGCTCGTGCTTCCTTTCTCTCAAGTCTCGTGGTTCAAGAGTTTCAGGCTCCGCGTTCGACCAATTCAAAGTCAGTGAGGATCGTGATCACGGTGGGCACAGTCAAGACTGGAGCGCTTTATATTGCAACTCCGAACTGCTTCCACCAAGGCAAAGACTCACTACGGAAATGTCAAATGAACGTTGTTTGGTTTGTTGTGATTGAAGTCGTTTTTCTACCATTCATGTTTGCCCAAACTGCTTCACTCCTACTTATACAATCCAGTCTTGCTTACTATACACCAAGACCCGATTTCGTTGACCAGGAGCCGGCATATCCGCTGTGTCGATCGTCTTGTCAAGTCGATGCCAAGCCTGAGGTCTAATACATGCTAGCTGCAAGCGTACTCATGCGGGAGCTACGGTGGTAGAGTACGCGGCATTTCAGCCGCAGGAGTGTCTACCCCATGATTCAAACCGCCAAGCTAGGCCGAAGTAAGTAAACTTTTTGCGACGTAGGATGTTCAATACGTCAGCCACAACATTACCCGATCACCGCTGACCCAAATTACCTTACACGCCTGGTCCCACAGCCTGCTTATCTATTAGCATCATGGGAGCCCACCCAACGTGTTGCAACATTTTCTCTCCTTTCGGCACCACCACTATTCATTATGGTCAACCGCGGACGCTCCGGAGGCTGTGTTACGTGCAAACAACGGCGCGTCAAGTGCGATGAAGCGAGACCCGAGTGCCTTCGGTGTCAGAGCCTCGGGCTCCGCTGCGAAGGTTACAAGAAGAAGCCTATGAGGCTGAGATTTAAAAACCAGAACCACATGTACAGCACCGCAGTAGCCTGTGAAAGAAAGCTTGAGGCTCGTAGCCACCACACTAGAGGTCATCAACAGACCATCGAGGGAATAGAGAAAGCAGCTGAGGTGGAGCATGAAATCTCTGAGGCTCTCAACAAACCCGATCACGTTCTTAGTGAATCGACTGGCTTTCATGATGAAATGGTCAAGTTCCATGGGTCTACCAAAGTGTCTCATAATCAAGCCACTGTGCCATCCATATGCGCACTGATTGAACCTGACACAGCCGTGCCGTTCTTTCTTTGGCATTATGCAAGCATTGGCCGCGACATGCAATCGGCTCGCGGATTCTTTGAGATGCTCGTACCGGTCTATTCTACGCAGCAACAGAACTCGGCGCTGTCGCTCGCCTTGTCGGCTGTGGCTTCGGAGATAATGTCCCTTTGGCGACAACACAGTGATAGTTTCCGGTCATTGCGGCAATCCTACACCCGGGCGGTAACTTGTGTTCGGCACGCAATACAGGATCGCACAGAACGGATTAAGCCAGAAACGGTATTGGCTGTGTTGGTGCTACAGCTTTATGAGAACATGGCTGCTGTATATGGCCTGCGTGCGGCCACTTGCATACACCAAGACGGCGCGGCGTCTCTCTTCCAGTTTGTCGATATGTACAAAATCAATGGAACAATTTACGAATATATCCGGAAATTCATGCTTCATACTGAAATAGCAGCAGCGATACGTCAGAAAAGACCCTTGAGGGCCCTAGCATACTCCTGGATTGGCAACAGCGATCTAATGGTCGCGCCAAATAATCCAAGCATGGTGCTTGATACAATCGGAGTGTATGTGGCTGAGTTACAAGCCAGATACGTTCAACTAACAACGCAACAAGACTCGCCACTTATGTCACATGGAGTATCGATAGAGCTCACGGCAGAAGCAAAAGGCATCGACGACTTGCTACTAGCTTGGGCAAATGATGTGCCTCCTCATTGGAAGCCCCTCAGACTCAAAAGTGGGCAAGATATTACCTCATCCATCCCTACTTATCAGTCAGTCTGTGAGGTCTACCCTTCTTGCCCCGTTGCCAACCTCTGGAATCTATGGCGCTTTCAACGCTTTTTACTTGTTAAAATTATCCTCGCATCGCTCAATACGACCCTAAGCATAGGACAATTTGAGCATGCGGAGCATCGAATTTCCAGAAAAGTCGAGGAGCTTTTAGATTGTCAACAGGTTATTCAAGATCTCGTGGATTCTGTGTGCTATAGCATCCCCTTCTACCTTGGCAATCGTGTAAGACCCTTCGGCATCGCTGACTTTACGGACCCGGGGGTTCTGCTTCCTAGCTTCCATACTCAGCCTTCGGGTGACAATGGCAGCCTTAGAGACGAATTTCCCGATCTCAAGACTCAACCCGAAGATCATAGACGCCATGTGATTGCACAGGGCCCATGGCATGCCATGAATCCTCTTAGTCGTTTATTGACGCTCTTCTCGGAAGATCACGACCGGCTAATAGTGAGCTTCCTTAGACCCGGACAGTACGAGTGGATCCACGAACAGTTCCTTCGTGTTACAATCTTGCTTCGTCTTCCGTCTATAAAGCTCAACGACTATAAGGAGGTGGGTGGCATTTGGAATTGGTCGCCCAAAAGGCCAGCAGATATAGATGCTGGACATCTAACAAGAGGGACCAAGCGAGGTACAATGCTCCTAGGCGACAATTAGACCTCTCTCTTTCTGCTGATTATTGTAGGCGACCTTAGTAGCAGTGAGAATCGAGCTCGACGGTGATTGCTGTTACTTCCAAGGCCTAGCTGGACTTGGTACAAACCAGGTAATCGAGCACTTTGAACAGCTTTGAATGTGTGTTTGTCTTGCTCTGGACAGTTCAAGTAGCTACGAATTACGAATGATCAAGAGAGCTGACTAGGCGCTACCGTTGTAGCACGCCAGCATGTACCTTATCCCGGCAGTTGCAAAGTAGGATTCGAATTGCAGATGTGACTCACCATTGAAAGCTATGCTCACGATGCACAACCAACACATTGCTGTATAGAGCTAGGGTTTTGTTCTGGTCTTTAGTGCTTCACGCAGGTCTCTAGACAAGGACATGAATATGTTACATCCGGCTCACTGTTTCATGGAACTGGGGTATTGCATATAGAAATGTGGGAGGGTCAAGTCTATCCTACCAGAGGGTACAGAGTCAACTTGAGAGTATTCGGAAGCGTGAGAGTGTCTTACTATAGGGTATGGTAGCGTCTGACAATAATGCCTACCTCCCTTCTCCCTAGAAGGTAGGTCGCTACTCCCCTCCATATGCCTCTTCTACCTTGAGAAGTAGGGAGCTGCGGGAACTCTAAGGGTTAAAGTGGTGGTGTGACACCGGCTTTCTGCGGATATGTCCTGAGGCAGCTGGGGTTATGTAATCAGAACCATGTCTCTTGTTACAAGAAGCGACCGGCAAAGCTGCATTAGATGTATAAAACTGGGTAGAAGGAACGTACTTGAATCTATGATGTGTCAGAAATGATATCTCTACGGTGGTAATATATGCAGGAATGTCAAGGAAAAGGTTGGAAACAGCGCGACCACAAAACGAAATGCAAAATTTTACGAGATAGGGACTTCAATTCGCTCCTCAAGCTGGATTGGAGTCACTTTGAAGATTTCAAGAGGTTTGATAGTAAAGAGTGGAATGAGGTCTCTTGAGACTTTGAAGTTAACCATGCCTTAAGCCGCAGTGTAGTGTTTACTATCAGTCTTTCTCGCGTACGTAAATACTGCTTCTCCTTAATCATACTCGACGTTCCGAGCCTAGGTCCAGCACCACATCCAGCGAGGAAAAAAGCCGACATAGGTAGATAGATGAGCGCCGCCCTATAGGAACTAGATACCTTCAAGATCCTTAGCACTGGCTTATCATTGACAATAGTAGGGTGCTCAGCTACCAGCCTGTGCACAAAATATTTCACGCTTCACCTAGTGATAAACCCTGTGAAGCTATCAACGAATGAAAAGCGGTTACGTAACACCGCTAATGTCCATCTCTGCCATAGTCTTACGTCTTGTATCAAAAGAACAAAGTCAGCTACATGTACCCCGCTTGTGCTTAGGTTGCCACTGCTTGGGAACTTGTTACCGATCGACTTGTCAAAAAAGTTTAGTAATCATTGCTCTTCTTCGAAGACTAACAGGCTGTGCAGTTGCGAATACACTATTGACCGGACGTTGGAGCACCTGTCATTGGCTTATAAGGTATGGTAGCATCCCATTATCAATCAAACGCTGAAGTTATAAGTGGCCGTTCACACTCCAACAATAGTGTCGGTAAATGGAAATAGACATGCTAGTAGTACAGCGATGGAGTATGATAATGAGGTCTTGCCTTGCTCTCAGTATTCGAAAGCAGAAAAAGTACGTGCTAAGCTACCCTAATGATTCTATGTAATGAACATTACAACATGTGTAACAGCATGGTGTATATAGACCATGAAATTCCTCTATAGTCGTAATGCCTAAAAGAAACTTCCACCATCCATCAAATACCAAAGCCATTGTTTTCTAGGGCGCTACCTTAGCGGCTAACTATTTTACAACCTTCATCTACACTTTATCTTTAGCAGTGCCTCCCTGCATAACTTCGTTCGCGCAGAGCTTGTTGAAAGCTTTTCAAGCAGTAAAACGGTAAGACTCTGGATGGGTATTTATGTATTTGATCTTACAATGAAGAATAGCTGTCGCTGCGCTCGGACTCAGTAACACCTACCATCTAGCTCACATCTTTCGCTGAAACTCCGTTCAAGCCTGAATAGCTATACTGTCCATTCCGAAAATGTATACGACGATTAAAACGTTGCATTCGTCCTTCGTCACCGATCCAGAGCTGTGGCTGGGCCGCAGTACATACTTCGAAAAGCTTTTCTCGGAACGATGGTCAGATAAACAAGAGGACGGCTCCTATTTCATCGAAACTGATAGTCATGTTTTTGAGCATGTCCTTCGATATCTTCGTACAGGTGTGCTTCCAGTATTTTACGATCGCAAGCAAGGACACGACTTTGCTCTATATCATTCATTACTCGAGGAAGCGAGGTATTTCGGTATCGATCGATTATCCAGGTGGATATGCGAGAAAAAGTACTTGGATGCAGTAAAAGTTGCTTTTATTGCTACCGAAACATGCGACCGATCTTCTGATACTAGAACGACAAGGTCGGATCCTGACGGCCGCACCTTGATGTTCGAAGATCCTCGCTTCATTGAAATGACAGCGGGCGGTCACATGGACGTTTCGATTGTTCCTATCACACAACAGCGGAGGCGCTTCTATTGTCCTACTGGAAGACATAACAGTGGCAACGATGTGTGCTGCAAGGGCGATGAGATTGACACAGCTGCATGCTGGGGAAGTGAAGACAGCCTCAAGTGGTGTGTTGTACGTAAAGAGGTGGTATTCGACCACAACCTCTGTGTTAGCGCATTCATAGAGGATGATTCGGCAATATAATAAACATGGGAAATGGCAGCGGCACGCATCCTATGCCTTTCTAGGTCGCCTCTTCTCGAACCCTGTAGAGTTTATCACCATCTAAAACACGTTATGTTCCGGCTTTGTGCGCCTCCAAACTCTAGAGTAGATTTCCGACCGCTGCTCTACTTCGTTTTAGTTCGTGCTTTTACCGTCATTACTCGGCTGTTTCTATCGATGGCTCTGAGATTAATGAAACTCGGAAAGTGGTGGTGTATTTTCCGACTAAAGGTAACAGCCGAAGCTATCCTAGAGAACAGAGCAGCGCATAAATGCGTGGTAGTCGCTTGCACTGTTGATTGGCCGAAAAGACTCCACGTCACAACTACTACCTGGCCACACCCGATCGACTTTAGCACGGGATTCAGGCTCAGCTGCAGTTCCCCACACTTAAAAAGAACTTGCACATTAACTTGACAGCGACGTCCCTATATCAAAGCTACCCAGATCAAGACAGTAGTGTATCATGGGCTAGACAAAGCGCATCCATGGCGAGATCACAGGTCAGACTTAGCCCTACATGGCGTGGAGATTCTGTCACGAAAGTATGCTTACTCAACGAGGCGACACTTTTTGCTCCCGGGAGATCTGGTCTGAAACTCTGGTAGACTTTTAATGAGAGATTCTCTGACGATGAAGCAGACAAGCTGAGGGGAAGGCTTTGCTCTAGAGACGACTGTGGCATGCTTACATGCCCTTTGAACCTCGAGCCCTCATCTACGAACTTCAGTCGGGGTACTAGAATTTGTCGGTGAGGGAGGAAAATTCTCTATCTATTGAACAAACGGACCTGATCTCAGCTACATATTGATTCACGCAACACTGTCTCCAATTGGGCAGTTATGCACGCGCAGCAAAAGGCGCAGCATATTGTCTACTAAATAGGCGACCAGAGATGACGATGTCCTTCTCACACGAATGGACTACACTGCCAAGACACCATCATCCAAGAACAGAATGATGACTGGAAAAAAAGCAAGATACTCACGTGGCCGCAGCATGACACTAGATTGGGCTGGCACCCTCTGGCCAAGGATCAAGGATCGTCATCAGGGGTACGACACAGCCTTTTAAGACTCATGGATAATAACCGGTCGTTCCTAAGTAAAGATTAGTCTATAGATTGCCGATGGTATGAAACGCGTGAATCTGTTCATGTTTCAGCTCCCAGGGAACCTTGATACAAATATGTGAGCCTTCCATTGATCGGGATCAAGCAAAAAGGGTCTGAACGCTGTAAATAGGACGGGACACTTCTGTCGTGTAAGGGTATTGATTGATGTATTTCTCCTGTACTTTTGTTAAGCCTAACTCTTTATGTGGACTTTTTCCAAGCCCGGAAGACTCAGTGCCAAACTATATACGTACAATAAAAAGATTGCTTAGCCTCCCATCGATAACACATATTTCCGAGTCAATGCCTCTACCAGCGACAACTGTCGACACAAATCCATCAGAAATGTGTCAACCCGACGCCATGGCGGCCAGTTATTTCAGATTAGACACTAGATCAAACTTCCTATATACACATATTTCATTCATTCTACTGGGCTGGGTCGACGCTCTGCCAATCTGTTGGTCAAAACTCGTCTGTCTTGATAGCAACCAGAAAGGTGACCCTTGTACCAAGATATGATGCTTAATATCGCGCGCTCTAATCTGAAGTACCACTCCCATGTGGCTTACTTGGGACTTCATTGTGTTGGCATGATTTTCTGTTTGGCATAGAAATCTAAGACGCCGGATCTCTATCAAGGAAGCTCTCATAGTAAGCTTGGATGGGTATTAACGGTCTTCATATTTGCTCGTTTTGTTGTCGGGATCTTGAGATCCTTGACTAGACACAACGAACCTGATACAAAACGCGATACAGATCACGAACTTACGTCACTTCGCCAGAAGTTCAAAATCTTGATCCTGCCGATCACCATGACCAGAACTCGTCGCCAAGGGTGGTAGCTCCACGCCTTTCGGCTTCTGAATGTCGAACAGGGCACACATGCTCTAAAATTGTACTAAACGATTTAATACCGCCGAGTCGACGCTTGGCGATTGTCTCTCGACCATGTTTCCCATCTGGCTCTTAGAAATCACCTATAATATCGTTCTCCGTCTTTTCCCTATGGTTAGGGTTCTCTGCTACCTGCGCTATGATCGTCACTATAGCAGGAGTCTTCGTACGTACCCTTGTCCAGCCTTGCGGTCTGTTCATCTTATCCAACTGATACCAGCAAGCAAATTACGTCTTCAACGGTCTAGCACCCTTCATAAAAGGCAGTGTTTTCTTTTGGCTTGGCATCTTTACTCTAGGGCGTTGGGCTGGTTGCCATTTTGCCCAGGGATGGGCGTAGAACTTGCAACCTTGAAGACTGAAACACAGCTCACTCTCTATGAGAACTATCGAGTGCTCTCTCATCTTCATCTATGGTATAATAAATGTCTTCCTAGAGCACTTAGCTGCCTAACCCTAAGCGTGTTCCTCGATGCTTATCGAACACGTTACAGTCTCCTCACGTTTCATCGGAGGTGGCCTCGTAAGTGAAACCAATGTAAGCACTCGACTTCCTCTGACCTGAAGACAGTGTGGATTGATGGTGAACTCGAAAGCACTACGTACCGCCGTAGTGTCCAATTCTCGGGACATGCACTTCCACGATGATACTTTCTTGGAGCCTAGAAATACCAAGTTCCGATCAATCCGATATCTGCTATGACCATACTTCTTCTCGGGTTCATTTTCGCTGGACACCATCAGCCAAACACGGAATCTACCAACATGCATAATCAGGCATGTTATTGTTACACGGGTCGTCGTTCTACATGGCTGACGCCACTAGGTCGGTATCCTCATTGCCGGGGCTTCTAGTGCGCGGAGCACCACCTATCTCTTGCAGTACCTATCCCCTCGCATGTCAATGTATCCATGACGACCGCATTCCGAACTGATATGCGTCTTTTGTCTGATATAGGAACTGCTTAGTGCTTATGGCGAGCGTACGTTACCGTCGTCGATATGTTTGTTCTTTCCATACTGCTCTGACAAAAGACACAGAACAAAGATACAGTTGAAGCGATGACCAACAATGACATCACCTCTATCTCTATGGTGACAGTAGCCATGAGTGTAACGACCACGCTGATGGCGTGGACTATGTTTGTAATGAGTGTGAAAAGGTGGGCTACCGTGAGGAAAGAGAGGTGGAAAAACGAGTCATCACGAGCCTACAGACAATGGGTAGTTATGAACTTTCTGTATATAAGTCCCTACAGCTTATGCAAGAAAGTGTCACTGTCCTGGAGGCAAGCTTTCCAAGTAAGGGCATTTGCTTATGAAGACAGCTTAGGGGAGTAATGAATCGCCTCAAGGTCAGCCCTAACCCACTGACCTTTCGAAAAGATTTGTTTTTGGTAGTACTTTAGAATGATTTATATTCTTTCAAATTGCACCTCATGTACGCTGATAGAAGACAAAGCTGCAGGGCTGACATTATTACAAATTGTATTACGACTGTAAAGGTTTTATACTGGCCCAAGATGCAGCTTTAGCACGGCTAATAGAAGAGACCCAAGACATTGATGTAGATCTATATTCCGAAGAGGTTGGAAACCAGCATCCCACTTTCGGTCATAACGAGGTTTTATGCCGCCACATTAAGGAGTATAGAACAGGCACTCTTCTGTGACCTGGATTGCTGCATTACAACGTCAGCAGCCACCTCTATTCCAACCCCAAATCCAGCGGCAGGCTTCAAGGACCTCCTAAATATTCTGGCAGTTCAGAGCGGATCTGGGCCGTATAGTAATCAAGTCTCTAGCATTTCCCTAAGCTAAAGCTACTGCAGCCCCTGTTCAAGGGCAGTCGCAGCTGGTACTTGCGAACTCCCCTTACTAAAACGCATTATACCAGTCCGCTAGCGCTAGGGTATTAGTAAAGGACGCCATATTTACTTCATACATAGCCTGCAGCCGAAAGCCACTTGGACCAGTAGAGGAGTGACAACTCTGTCGTCATCAACCAACAGCTAGCAGCACTGTCTACTCTGGCAATTGGGGGGGAGGATTTGCTTGGATAAGTGACAGCTCCGTGTATACATATCAGACGGCGAAGCAACAAGCAAACCAGTAGCTAAGTCGAGGCGGAGGCTATGGATCGTTGCTGTATTAAGAAGCTCGATCAGCTTCAGAGAAGTTCTTTCACAGTATGAGAAGCTGCACCTCGTTTTGTCGCGCTCCGGTCGCTTACCGATGTGTCTGCCGTAGTGTAGAGAAAGCTAGGCGAGCGATGAAATCTCATGTAGAAACAAAACGTGAAGAAAGCAATGCGTTCTCAGGAAGAGGAATGAGGGAAACTCTAGGGCGTTGAGATATATGTAAACTGTTGCGAACTACTTCCCACACAAAAAGCAGAGACGCCTGTGTAAGCGATTGTTACATTTCCGACTATAGAGAAAGCATTGGATTAGCGGTCTATATACTAGTGAAACGTCTTTACATGACACACATTACAGTACAATAACGGATGACGTTTTAGGAGAAATCAGATCGCGGGAGCAGCCGCACTTTGGCTATACAACACACGGGCCGCGGAAAAGTAATACCTAGGGATCTTTTGGTGGATAATGCCTGTATAGGCACATGAAAGGCATCTTTTTCAAGATCCATACTTTAGATACGGAGGACGCCGTAAGGCAAGCGTGTCAGATATTCCAAAGGCATGTGCTGAAAGCCGGATGTGATCTTGCTTGAGCCGTCAGCATAAAATTTCGATGTGGAGTTTGCACATTACACCGAGCTTAGCCGCGTGCAGCCGAGCCCATTCTAAATTCCGCAACTGCAGAGGACACTGTCTAATGCCGCAGTGGAACGCCAGCGGCTTAACGCTGTCATCACGTTATCCCAATGCAATCTCAGGGTGGGAAAAAAAGAGTATGTACTTTAACATGGCGAATTGCAGGTTGTATCAGACATTGGTACAACTCACTTTCTTCAACTGGCCGACGTTTCAATGGCAGGCCACAACACTCATGAGGCGCCCCCAGTCGACGTCGAAGCAGGCCGGGAACACACTTTACATATTGTCACCACTACAGACCTCTCGTTCGCTCTCGAGGCGAATTTCTTGGCTCACTTGGAACGTCATCCAAGTGCAGTCTCTCGAATACTGAACCACACCAAGCCAAGCCACTTAGCAACATCACTGCCTACCCAGCGTGCAAATAGCCCTGTCAATACCATCAAGAATGAAGAGAAGCTGGTAACAACACAAGAGCCATCGAAAGGGATATACATTGTAGACTTTGACGGGCATGATGACCCTTGTCATCCAAAGAATTGGTCGAAGAGAACCAAATTGTTGACAGCCGCTCTATGCGTCTACCAGTCCGCAGTAATTCAATTCGCTTCATCGATCATGTCCCCAACCGCGACGTACCTGGAACGTGAATGGCATATCAACCAAGAGACTACAACACTCGCCACGTCTCTTTTCGTTCTTGGATATACTCTCGGCCCAATCGCTTGGGGACCTTTATCAGAACTTTATGGTAGAAGACTACCACTGATCATCAGCTCTTTGGGCTTCGGAATTTTCACTATTGCTGTTGCTGTAGCAAATGCCCCTCAACAGCTGTTCATTTGCAGGTTTTTCGCTGGAGTGTTTGGGTCCTGCAGCCTCACTATCGCGCCTGCTGTTCTTAGTGACATCTTCGACAACAAAGCCCGCGGCATCAGTATTGCGCTCTTCATCGCATTCGTCATTAATGGTGCCTTTAGCGCTACTTTCGTTGGAGGTTTTATCGCGAAGTCATACTTGACCTGGCATTGGTGTGGATGGCTACCAGCAATTATGGGGTTCGCAGCGCTTGCTTTCGATATTTTTCTGCTCCCGGAGACTTACGCTCCGATCATACTGGTCCACAAAGCTTCTGGGTTGCGCAAATTGACATCCAACTGGGGAATACATGCAGAACATGAAGAAGTTGATGTCGATATACACGAGATCGTTGTAAAGTACATTGCCCGGCCGCTTCGGCTTCTTTGTACTGAGCTTATCTTACTGCTCATGACATTATATGTGTCGTTCCTGTACGGACTACTGTACCTCACCTTGAGCGCATACAATGTGATCTTCAGTGAAGTCCACGGCTTGCCTTCAGGTATCTCTCAACTGCCCTATCTTGGCCTTGTTATCGGTGTCTTCATCGGTCTCGCTTGCATCCTACTTGAGAATCAATGGTATCAGAAGAAGCTTGCTGCCAATGGAGGCAAAGCCGTCCCGGAGTGGCGTCTACCACCCGCAATGTTCGGCGGCGTTATTTTCTCAATCGGCATGTTCTGGCTCGGTTGGACTGGTTGGACAGCCTCTATACCATGGTATGTGCCGACGCTAGCAGGAGTCCCAATTGGACTGGGAATGTTCCTCGTCTTCCTGCAGTGTTTCAACTATGTGATCGATGCATATGTCGCATTCGCAGCTTCAGCAAGCGCCGCAAACACCATCGTAAGAAGTATCTTCGGTGGAGTGTTTCCACTCTGGGCAGGCTATCTTTTCCGAGGGCTGGGAATTCAGTGGGGAATGACGGTCCTGGGATGTATCTCGGTATTATTCATACCTCTTCCATTCTTGTTCTACGTTTTTGGAGAGCGCATTCGCCGGAGATCAGCATTGGCATGTTCTTGAACTCTAGTTTTCCGCCTAAGTTTAGACGTGAACGTACTGCTAACTTAGCGTGTTCGTCAGTTAGAATGCTCGCGATGCCGAACCCTATACATTAGATCTCAATATCATAGATAGAGCTTACAAGATATACCAGAATACACTAGACTACAATGATCCTGCCTAACTAGCAGTCACCTGTAACAGATTTCCTCTTTCAGCTTGACGAAAACCTCTTATTATTATTCATGTATACTATGAGCATCGTCTTTTATCCACGGGTAAAGCATATTAACAAAGCTTCTCCGTTGCCTCTAGTATTGAAGCGACAAAGATAGTGCTGACAGAAATGATGTTGGTTCAACTCATAATAGCCAAGATCTAACATAGGAGCAACCTAGCATAACTACTACGACAAGTACCAGCCAAGTAGGGGTAGGAAGGTTAGAAGTCTACATTATAGATGCATAAGGCGCTTTCTCCATTAGGATCAAGAAGAGATATGGTAGCTTCGGTCAAGTATGAAGCCGTTCGTAACACAGGTATGTTAGGTCTACCCAAGGAAGATGGACCAAGACAACTTGACGGTAAGCAAATACCTACTTACCTACTTACCTGAGTGTGCTACATTGTATATACCGACAGATGCCGGCCCATGGTATGTAATCTAATCTAATCAGACACTGACCCTAAGCTATAGCTAGCGGCCCGCCGTCCCGCTGGCCCGCTCCCTAGGCAACGCCCGTCCCTTGCGCCCGCTCACTCTACACCCCTCTTGGCTTCTAAGGTGCATTTGAGGTCTCAATAAATATTCGAGGTCTCGATAAGTATGTCACTCGTCCTGTGCATACCAACTCTTAATGCGCCTCCGCACCCTTAGCCATTTCTTAGATTGTACCTCGTTTGGCCGTTCGTACTAGCACAAACGATCTCAGCACCTCCGAACTGCGCTCACATGGCCACGCTGTCGAAATCTCAGGTATTCGACTGGCTTGCTGAGGTTCCGCCCATATCCCCACCACTGTCCGACATAATTCACACAAACGACAAGAAGCGACCACGAAGCTGTACCATGGAAGCCGACGAAGAAGCCACTCCTCGAGCAGAAAGCAAACGTCGAAAGCCCTCGTCCGTTCGACTTCCACCGCCAGACCGTGAGACCATAGTATCGCCAACACCAACCAAAAGATCACAGGCTCATAGCCAGTCAACGCTGAGCTCAACCAGTGCTAGCTTGAAGTCTTGGACAAGTTCACCACCGAAGCGAAAACGAAATCCCGGCAGTCCTTCAAGAGGTCTTACTGCGCTGCGGAACGCTATCTCATATCCTTTAACCGAAAGAACGATCGAACATCTCCTCAGCTTGCCGGATGAAGTTCGCAAGATTGTTGCGCCGGTCGCAAGATTCGCGAGAGGAAAGGGAATCATTCCGCATGCCTCCCAATCCGAGAGTGACTGGGTACAAGAGCTTGGGCTTGGAGTAGACTGGGAGGAGGATCATTCGATTGTCGAACCCGAAAGCCTACCGCAACATAACAATCCAGAAAGCAGACCTGTGCGGACTGCCCCTGACCTCTCGGGTATAAGAAGAATCCTGAGGCATGCACGGGACTGCCATCGGAAGGGTAGCAGCGAAGGATCCTGGAACACTAAGGTTCATGCACCTCTCCTGGACAGTGCTATGCAATGCTCAGGTGTAGATGAATTCATTTCTTGGGACTGTATAACTGCCGCCGACATAGCTGCTAAGGATCTAGTTCCTAGTATGGCCGAGAATCTGACACAGCAATTAAAGAGGGCCGACTTTGCTCTTTACCTGGGGCTTGATCTAGCCATGGAGAAAAAGCTGCTACAATACAAGTTCACTATCAACCCAATTGCATCTATCAGTCTGTCTCTTAGTCCTACATTCTCCTATATCGAGACAAAGACAAGTGGTGAGGGGGGTAAAGAAGCAAAGTTACAACTAGCAACCATAGGCGTAGCTCACCTTCGCAATTTGCGGCGGCTATGTCCAGATCATTCAATTGCGATCCCTCCGCTTCCACTCCTTCTCGTCCAGGGCCACGAGTGGTATTTGCACGTTATTCAAGATGCACAAGACGGTCCAGTGTACTGGGAGGAGGTGCACATTGGTTCTACTTCGAAATTGAGAGGCTGCTATCAGGTCGTTGCAGCTCTACAGCATCTAGCGCATTGGGGCGACACTGTTTATAGACCATTCATTGTGAAAGCTACAGTAGGATCGACAATTTCGGATGAGGATTCTGCCGAGCAGCAGCTATAGAATTTGGGCTTTACTTCTAAATAGGTCTAGGAATAACGATAATGATAATGATACTACTCTTCAATCGCCGAGAACTTCTCAAAGTTTCAATTAATGCACACACAGTGTCAATTGTTGATGGGCTCCAAGATTGAGAAGACGATTTTGTCATTTTTATCACATTCCGATGCAATCCTCACTTTGAAGTAGGATTTCTTAGTGACCTTGGTCGGTTGGTTGTTACCATAACACGGGCCAAGGTGGGGGTGATCATCACAAGTGACCAGGCAACTTCCACTAGGGTAGACAGGGACGTAAATGCCAACAATAAAGAGACTTAGGCACGGTTGCTGCTTCTATGTGTGGAGGTACCAGTTTTAATTGCCTATGACGACGGGGCTAAAGTAGGTTCCAGGCTATACACTCTATAGGTTACACTATGACAGCCCTATTTTCGTTGTTCCTAACACCCGCTACAGACATGACCTACTCGCCCCCAATGTCTAAAGCAACACAGAAAGGAATCCATCCACAAGTCACGTTGTATATTTGGCACCATACTACCTGATAATCCTGTTATAATCCGAGGAATTGGGAAACATAGTTCGTGGTGAAAGTGTCTACTAGACCACCGCAACTAATGTGATCGAAAAACCCCTGTCTTGCTCTAAAACCATGAAACTGAATTGCAGCTCATACATGGACCATCACGCTGCATCGGTATATAACTCAGAATAGTTAAGAGAATTGAAGCATTGTAGCTTAGATGTTCTATCTGCCTATAGAACACCCACACTGGCCTTCATTTTGAATTCGCACCGCCCTATAGATTAGGCAACCACAAAGCAGAGGCACGAACTGTACTTGGTCTGGCTTCGTTGTTTGGAGACTATAACGTGGGAGCCATTCTCGCATCAGCCACTTTAGCCAGGCCCCTACCAGTACAAAGCCAGCAATTTCTCTGCTTATGAAATTTATGGTGAACGTCCTCAAGCTTCCAATTCACTGTAGAGCGAAGTTCCAATCTACGAAACTAGCACCACATTATTAAAAAAACCGACATATAGGTTGTCAAAGCCTGTTACATGTCCTTCCCAATGCATAGTGGTATTCCGAGCAATGCAAGGTCACTACTCCTCTGCGGGAAGCTCCATAAGTACGCATTTCCACATCAATTAACGAGCCCTTATCGGATGTTGCGCGCAAACATAAACTTCTCGAGCGAAACAAGAGACCAGTGCTTAAGGTAACCACTCAAGAAGCTATTAGCGTCTGACAGACTTGAGAATTTGTTGAGTGCCACGCGTCGGGAGACGACATCTCAAAGCTGTGGCTACTGCTTTTGCTGAAAATGACTAAACCAAGCCCAATGCAGTCAGCTGGCAGATTGATGGTTTATCTTGAGCCAATCATCCTTAGAGTGTTTTGATATTGCCTGATGGGGAAGCTGCGATATATCCCGTAGCTTGTGTTTTGGTGTAGTTAGCTTCAAGTAGTTACGCTCGTCACATTCGTAGATTCTTACCGCGCCGTATTGTGGCATGACATCCGACATGCAGCTCAGTTATCGTATGTCACATGTAATAGACGTAACATGCCACATCTTACAGTGATTTCAGCTGTGGTCTACGGTGGTACTTTCCAATAGTACTTGGACGCCATATACTATGTACCGTTCAGTACGGAAACTTAAGTGTAGAATATACCAAGTCTGCGGCCACTGCGATCAATACTTACTACTATGCTGTCCTCAAAGGTTTACGTAAGGCAATTGGGGATTCTATTCTGTCAAGATCGAGTACGGAGGACCTTCCACCCGTAGCTCGGGCTTAGGGCAGTTTGGCCCCTACGTTAACGTACCTAGATGTTAGCTCGACCAATTAAATTTCGCTTTTGAGAGATAAGGACATTACCCATTTAAGACTACTCAAGATAACATAGGACAATGCATTACATCTTCTTTTATCAATTGCTTATCTTGCCTTACGATGCGTTAAGAATGCTAAGCAATGACCTCTGGGGTTAGGCTACACACTCCAAAGCTTGATTCTTTAGAGCATTCTTGATTTTGCCGTGCTGGGATTACATCGTGGGGTTTCTCTATTCCACTTCCAAGATTCCCGAGGCGCTTATTGGCGACGCAATGAAGTTGAATACGTATACAGAATGGTATGAAAGCTGGTCTCTAGCTCCCCTCTAAATGGCGTTATTGGAAGACGCAGCGCCAGTACCCCAAGCCCTTGTTTGTGATGGGGTGTTGCACTAGGTTTACCGTACCGCCATCCCATGCCACCTATTGATAAGGTCTTGCTTGATCATTCGCTTGGCTTGCAACGTGGCTGGCCCTAGGATACGCGTCCAGTGCGATCCCAACATGCATTAAATGTGAGATTGATACAGGCTCTCGCGAGTGGATTGATCGATTCAATATGAATGACGCCACGCTCGTGCGCTTTAGGAACGTGGAAGTGCCTGGACCTGTATGTAACGCGTGAGCGTGAGAACTATGTGATACGCGATAGCCATCGTATTTGGCCTGGTGCTCGTTCTGCGGGAATGCGACAGGCCCACCGTATATAGGTGCTCCAAGCTCCCCTGCTTAATGCTCATCCGCTTGCAAGATCTGGGATCTGAAGCTTGATCTGACCTCTGGGATTCTCGCAAAACAACTGATTCAAGATGGCATCGGAGACTGTTGGCGGCGATCCAACCAACCCGCCCTGGCTTGTCAAAGGTGACAATGCCTGGCAGCTCACAGCTGCGTCCTTTGTCGCGCTCCAATCTGTTCCTGGCCTCTGCGTCCTATATGCCGGCATTGTCAAGAAGAAATGGGCCATCAACAGCATGTTCATGGGATTCTACGCGTTTGCAATGGTGTTGATCTGCTGGGTGATATGGGCTTACAAGGTCAGCTTTGGGCGATACATGTTACCGTTTGCTGGTCGTCCTGGGCCCGTGTTGACCATGGAATTCGAACTTAAACAAAGCTACCTACCAAGTGCTGGGGTGCAGGAGAACTTCCCCCTCAGCACGATGATTTACTTCCAATTTGCATTCGCAGCCATCACGTTGGTGCTCATCGCTGGTGCATACCTCGCACGCATGAACTTCACCGCTTGGATGATGTTTGTTCCACTTTGGTTGACCTTCTCGTACAGTGTTGTGTGCTACAGCATCTGGGGCGGTGGTTTCCTCTACCAACGTGGCGTGATCGATTACTCTGGCGGATACGTTATCCACTTGAGTTCTGGGACGGCTGGACTCGTTGGCGCATACTGGATCGGCCCAAGACTGAAGCAGGATCGAGAAAATTTCCAGCCAAACAACATCACGCTGACAATGGTTGGCGCTGGGATCCTCTGGGTCGGCTGGAACGGTTTCAACGGTGGTGTAAGTCTTTCCAGTGCAATGGGATCGGCAATCAACCAGAATTTTAACGAAACGTTTAGGATCCATTTTCTGCTTCGCCAGATGCAGGTGCCGCTGTACTCAATACCAACATCGCAACCGCAACCTCGCTTCTCACTTGGACTCTCATGGACATAGTGTTCTACCGCAAGCCATCTATCATTGGCGCTATTAACGGCATGATCACCGGCCTTGTTGTCATTACCCCCGCTGCGGGTGTTGTTGCTGGATGGGCCGCAATCATTATGGGTGCGCTTTCTGGCAGCATTCCATGGGTTAGCATGAACGTGCTGGGAAAAACGAAGCTTTTCAAACATCACATCGACGATGTGCTCGGGATAACTCATACCCACATGGTTGCTGGCTACCTTGGAGGGTTTCTCACCGGTATATTTGCTGCGGCCAGAGGCACAGCAGCGTTTGGGCTCACTAGTGGCGGCGGTGCTATCGACGGCAATGGCAAACAAGTCTGGCTTCAGATCGTCGGTGGGCTTTTTGTAATCGGCTGGAACCTCGTCTGGACGTCTCTGATTCTGCTTTTCATCAAATATGTCTGTCGCATCCCACTACGCATGTCCGACGAGATGTTACTGATCGGCGATGATGCCATCCACGGGGAAGAGGCCTACTGCTTCTCTGACGATGTTATCGGCATTGAGCCAACCCAATCGTTAGCGGACAGAGTCGCACACATGAGGCATCCAGATGAGGATGGTACGAGTTCGAGCCGAGATGTCGAGAGTGGAAGGAATGCAACAGGTACAAAAAGCGGAAATCATGGTCCAGGCCGTGAGGTAAAGATGGAGTAGCCATGGCTTGTTCATTTTTGAAACAAATCGAGGGTTGTTGCAGGAGAGTTTGATAGGTCTATAATTGCTAGAGACTGGGGACTTGGTTCGAGTTGACGATGGTTTGACAGGAGCGGATATGCTATTTTACCGGTCCTTGTGCAGAACAAATGCTTTGCGCAATGTATTCATTATGATTGAAGTCCGGAGTTAGGAGTTACGAGTTGTTCCTCAGACAGCCGTGTCCGAGCCGAGGTTGGCTGTCCGAATGGCCGTCCCCGTTAGTTAGATGAGTCACCATGAGTATCTGGTAGCACGGAATGCGAGTTTCTTGGTACCGGGAACCCTGGAGATGCTTGTCCAGCGAAGTGCTATATCAATGGATCGTCGGCAACACAAATTCGTTTTGAAATCGCAGAAACCTTTTATCAGGTAATAATTGCTTCTACTATCTGAGTTTTCTGTCTTTACAAAACTTTCGACGTTAATGCCGCTGGCTTGTAACACTGCTGCCGATAATATGGATGCCGAATCGAATCGCAATGACAACTTGGCTGCTCCATCTCAAATGCAGAATCCGCATGAAGATCAAGAATTCGGAGTCAACTCACCATCTCCTAGCATCGACAGCACTTTCGATGAATCGGAATGTCTGTTCTGCAACCAGACAAGCTCGAATATTGCTCAGAATTTGCTTCACATGTCGAAAAGCCATGGCTTTTACATAGACCGAACGAATCTACTAGTGGACGAGGCATCTCTTCTCTTCTACTTCCAGATGGTCATTTTCGAATGTTATGAATGTCTCTACTGTCGTACACAGCGGAATACTCTTCAAGCGGTACAGCAACATATGATTGCGAAAGGGCATTGCAAATATGACATTATGGGGATGGATGATGCGGTTAGAGACTTTTACGACTTTTCATCATTGCATCAAAGAGAAAAAGCACGGCAGAAGCTCTCTGCTTCTCAATCCTCAGATGACACTCATTCCCAACTGAAGACCAGATCAGGGAAGCCGCGATTGTCAAAGCGTTCGAGCAAACACGATTCAAATGTCGGAACTACTGCGGTGGACCAAACGTCGCAGTTTAACACTTCCCACTTACACACCGGTGACAAAGAAAGCTCGAATGCTACCGCGTCTTCCCCCTTTCATCTTCAAGCCGACTTGAGTACAAGAGCTTTCAGGCAGGGATGCGCGCTCAAAAATCAACTCGCACAGCTTCGTGCAGAGGACCGAAGGAGTCTTGCGCATTTGCCGTCATCACAGCAAAGAGCATTGCTTGCAACTCACCACAAACAGATGCATAAGGCGAAACGAAAAGAACAAGTACAAAGAGGCAACTTAGAGAGTGCGACGAATAAGTTTGGCTGCCTCAGCAAAATGAAGCTGATCCGGAAGCCACCTCACACGGGAAATGTTTACAGCTTGAATAGATAGCCTATCATAAACCTACTATCTCACAGAGATTTCGACTGCTTTCTCCTTCACCAGTTCAGTACACAAAACTCCTATAGCGCTAAATTCGGGTGGTCCCTTCTTATAAGACGCTGTCTACGCTAGCCTCACTATTTAGCTATACAACTAAGGATTTGACGCGCTCATCTAAGTTAGGACACTTTTGACAATCCACAAGTGCTAGTGCCTAAGGTAATTGGATCGTGGAAAGGATGTGTTAAGAGTTTAGACGTATTGGTGTCTCGATGTCATGTTCCTAAATCGTAGCGCAATATAGCATTGAGAGCGTGTGTTCAATGCACATGGAGCGAATGTATTCAGTGACTGGTCTTCGAGAGGCTTCAAAGCTAACTCGAAACATGATGGTAAGAGTACGCTTGAACTTTACCTACAAACCCCGTCACACCTTTCAATTGACCTTCTTGATACTGGAACTACATGTTGTTGAACATATCTCTGTCACTATTGCAGCATGTATAAGCTTGCACAATAGCGAGGGGAGATTCATACTGTTAAGACGAAATTGTATATTCGTGATTGGACTATAGATCTAGAACCCTTTGGTCATGCCTCTCAACATCGCTTCAACAAAGTCAGCTCATCACGAATGCCCTTTCCGTCTCCACGAATCATCTGCCAGGTAAAGGCGGAAGCATTGTGGAATGTCAATTTGCTGAAGCCGTAGTGCTTCTGATCAAGGACTGCAGTGATGTTCAGCGGATTCTTGCCAGGGTCGAGCGTGCTATGGCTCTCGATGTTGCCAGCCATTCCATTAGTGATGTATGTGATAGATTTGCCCGGGTTTGTGAGGTATGTGTTGTTATTGACGATGGAGCTGCTGTCAATCGTGCCGTTTTTGCCCAACGGCCATAGGCGCTCATACCAATGAATGTGACCAGCGAAATACGCATCAACTTCGTACTCAAGGAAGAGATCTTCGAAAGCGTTGCGAAGGTTCCGCTGGTACGATGAGACCTGGGAGCTGTACAGAGGACGGTGGCTCATCGCGATGACCCATGGAGTCTTCTCACGATCAACGCTGGCAAGGTCGTTCTTCAGCCACTGATATTGCTCGTAAGCCTCATTCTCTTTCCATTTGTTACCCTCAATCTTGCCGAATGGCCCACTGTCCGTGACATAGGTCTGGTTCTCGGCTGGCAAGGTCTCGTTGCCTTCGACATCGCGAATAAAGGGATATTCAGGGCTGTAGGGGAAATCTGTCTCGCCGTCGAGCGAGATGAAATGAGCAAGACCGTAATCAAAAGAGTACCAGAAGTTTCCCACGCCACCTGACTCCTCGCCAGGCATGCGGAAGCGGTGCTGATATGCGGTGAAGTTTCTTTGGGATGGTGGGCAGCTGTAGTACGTGAGCCCACTCTTCGCCGCGGACGAGTTTGCCTCATTGTTGTTCAGGTATGCGGTCAAAATATTGCCTGGCCCATCGAACTCAGAGCATGTAGCCTCGTGGTTTCCAGGCAGTATCATGTAAGGCACTCTCATCTTGATTTTGTTCATCCACTGTTGCCAGAGATCCCAATTGCTCTCGTATAGAACGTTCATATCGCCACCCTGTGGACCACCCTGGTTGGCGATTTCGCCAGCTGGCAATGGCGTGAGATACTCGTCGGGAATCGGTGGTCCGCCAGGCAGCTCGGTAGAAGTGCCGTTGTAGCAGACCGGCCAGTCGCTCGCACAGGGCAGGATACCAGAATACCAATCGTCAGCATAGCTAGCATCACCACCGTGCCAAGCAAACGCAAGGCCCTCATCGACCTCCTTCCGAAGCTGCTTATGGGTTCCGTGGGCATTGGTGTATCCCATGTCATTCAGCACGGCGATGCTGAACGGCGATGTGTCACCAGCTTCTCTAGCTGTGGTAAATTCCAATACTTCAGAAGCCGTAGTGCCATTGGCCGCCTGGATCTGGTAGAAATATTTTCTGCCAGGTCGCAGCCCGGTGATTTGCACATTGTGGAAGTATTGGCTGCATTGCGTCACCACAACTTCAGAGCATGGAGGCGTGCGGTCGTAAGTGGTCGTTGAGCCTTTGGCGCTCTCACACAGATCCCAGGGCTTTGTACCCCAGTGGATTCTGGGTTCCTGCCCAAGGCCGAATGGTGTTTGGTAATGAATGTTCATACCATGAGGAACGTAAGACAGAGCAATGACATTGATCTTTCTCTTGTTAGTACGAGGGTCTCATGCAGAAGGATGCTGGACTCACATTGTTCTTCGGCCTAGGGTGCCTGGGCCTCACCGCAGGAGGCTCAACAAGACGAGGAAAGCCTTTGCCGTTGCCATTGACGGTCTGGTCAACCCAATCGCCTATTGGCACTGCCGGACCGGTATACGGAAAACGTGTGTCGACATCACGGGCATCCTTTTTGCCTTGAGGAGCAGCTTGGGATTGCGGTGCAATGGAAAGCGCGGCAAGCAACGCAGCCCCAGTAGTGACGCGCATGATGGCAGAACTTGAGGTGGAGGTACAAGATGAAGAGAATCTTGACCAGGCGTTCCTCCGTCAATCTATGTATTTATGAGGCGTACACATAGCCAGGCACAGACCGATAACTCCCAGCCACGTGCCGAGGACCTTCTACATTAGGAAACTGGGGCGCACCGCATGCTACCAATCAGACGCGTTGGTTGGCTAAGCAGCTCAACCATCATGTATGTTGAGGTCATTAGATAATGGCCAATGGCATAACGCCAAGATACACGTGTTTCATCTCTAGTGGCAGCCCCGGGGGGAGGGGTTGTTTATAGCACGACCTGTATCCCTTATCTTTAGCACCTACTTTTAAGTGTAGCTCTAAAAGTGCGGGTAGTGCCGCTTAGAGAGATAATTTCTAAATTACGCACAGCTATATATACATTCTTTAATAAATATAAGATTTATTAATGCTCTTGCTAAGTAAAGTCAGATAAGCTTAAGTATATAGACATCTACATCCCTAAAGCTCAATAGAGGAGTCTTAAAATGTTGAGATAAATGAATAAGAGTCTTACGATTTAAAGTTACTTGAAGGTATATTAGAAAGGAGCGGTAAAATAAATAACAATGAGATATATTCTACATTATTTCCAACAATCTACCGGTATCTAATTACAGCTAATGGCCTTATATATATAATAGGAAAGAGTAATTATACTAGTGAATCTAAGTAGAAAAAGTAATAGCCGAGTATATAGTAGTTTAGGGAAATATAGAAAGAGAAAGCGAACGTGGGAGGGCCTAGCCAGTTTCATGAAGGCTATATGAGCTCGGGCTAAGTAACTACTTTAGGTACCTATCTATTTTCTGGTATAGATTCGTCCATTTTCTATAGCGGCAAACCTAACAGGTAGATCCGAGGGATAACGATGTCCGCGTAGCAAAAGTTCCTCGAAAGCCTAGCGACGAGGAGTATCATCTTCCTCTTGCTTGTGCTAACTACCCCCGCTGCTGCTAGCTATTAGGCGCGCATCCTATTCCATAAATGGTTTCCGTATTACAGGAATTATTTCGAGTCTCTACTTCCGAACTGTAGCGACATTCTCTTAACATACTATGCCAACACCGACTACCGTAACTGCCCATCTAATTGTGCTTATATGATCGACTGCCTTATCGGCATGACCTAAGGGTCCATCAAGACAAACATGCAAGCCGCTGCTATCGTACTTAGTCTCCTACCACCACTGCTCGCCCCCCTAGCCCCCAGCATCGCCGAGCTGGCCATTCTCTCGACCTGATCGCTTCCCCTTGCGATCCTGGTTGCGTTCGGCACTCCCGCGGTGTAGTACTCGACCGGCGCCGACACCCCGAAGATCGTTCAGCAGCAGTCTTCGCAGATCATGCACCAGCTGCAAGCGTGGTTGGCGCGGAGCGCACGGCGTCGGCTTGTGGTGAGTATCCTACTCTACGCGGTCACGTTGGCTGCTATTGCCAATATCATCGAGACTTCCGTCCGCATCGAATTCCGCACGGCATCGGGTTGGCTCTATAATCAGCTGTTCATGCCGTTAGTGTGGAGCGAGCTCAGCATTGTGGCTTTCGGGACCGGCATGCTAGCGATCCAGCTGCGGAGGTCGCGAAAAGACTCACGCGCAGTGGAAGAGGCTGAGTTGCATCGTTTGCTGCCGGAAGCTCGGCTAGGGGTCAGGTCTTCGATATCAGTAGCTCGGTCGGTGGCGGGGCCTCTACCAACATCGTCGATTATGGAGGATCTAAATGGGAAGAGATTACACAGCAAAAAGACGGAGCCGTCAGTGAGCTTCTATGGACACTTGCCATCATTGCAGCAGGGGCGCAGACGTTCTTTGGAGTGCTGGTCATGGCATCTTTGTTCTTCATTTCATTGTAAGACGCACTGTTGATTTCGCTGCGGTATCTGTCTAGCTGTGCCGTGTGCCGTGGTTGCGATAGAGTTGGCGGAGGTGAGGTTACAATTGAGTAATGGAAAGACTTAAGGAGAACATGCGATATGTCTTTTTATTAAATACACCCTTACCCAAATCATGCTAGATAGTGGATATCTAACTCGTGTCCGATCTTGGGGTTTGTCGATGCCAACATTAGGTAGCTCTCAGCGCTTAAGCCTACATCTGTTGATCAGGGTTCCTAACGGTAGGTGGCCTTACACAATTCTAGATCTGATTTATAATGAAAGGTTTTGCATTAGTGTTATATTATGATATAGAAAGCTAACGTGGACGACTTAACCTTAAGCAACTAAGTGATGCTAAGACCGTTAGCTCGCACTCAATACTAGTTGCTTCAGTCGCTCGTCTACATCCTAACCTTGAAGTTATTAGGCGGGCTGCTGATTGCTCTAGAATAGGGATAAGATAGGGTTATTAGGGTGTTGCTAGGTCTTGAGCTTTTCAGCTAAGCAATGGTGTATGTAGGTAATAGCGGTGAAATAAGCAACCTTCACTTTACACAGATACAGGAGGTCAGAAAGGTCTATATCCACATACCTTCTGAGTACTTCCGCCCGACCGCTTTATTCCTCGTTCTCGTCCTCTGAAGGTTGAAGGCTCTATATCGTAGACTCCGTACTCTATGCCCTAAGCAGTTCTTTCTGGTCGATGATCCCCTTTACTCTCTCTACAGCCTCGCTATGATCCCGTGCGCGTTGTCTGATCACTTCCCTAAGTACATCCGTAATTAAGGCCATCCCTTCTCGAATACCCTCTTTAGTCAGCGCCAGTCTAATATGCTTCAGTATTGACGCTCGTAAGCGTCTACATTGACCGTACCGCGTAGATAGCCAGCTATGTTTCTGTCCCTTGTCGGAATTCTCCTCATCTGTAAGCTTACCTCGGTGCATAATTATTACTATCCTTCTACATGTACTTCTACACACCGTACATACAATCGTCCGCCTGAGAATCCTTTCTTCCAATTCTCGTTAGGCTCTTCGAAGTCAAGCGTCGCACTGATCATGTCACCCTTACCTAGGTAGTTCCGCCCAATTGCTCCTTCAAGAAGTACTCAGCAGTTCTGCTTCGTATTAGATCCAGTCCTTAACCAAAGATTGATGAGAATTTATTATATTGTTATGGTAAGCTTCACGTTTTCTTATAGCGCTTCACAGCCGCTCTACACAGAGTCTCACTTCAGTGGTGGCTCTAGCTGTCTGTTGTAGTGTGTATATAATGTGTGGGTACAAAAGTGAGGCTAGGTCGATCATTATAAGCTGATTTCCGAGACCGATAGAGCCCAAGCAGCGTAAAATTGAACTTAGGGCTAAATTCTGGTCATCTCTCGAGCACTACAGGTCACGGATGCAAGCAGCAAAGAACGGGAGGGTCGGGTGCTGTAGGAAAGGAAGCGGCAACATGCGAGCTGTGTTGGCACTTATCATCCCGAATCATACAACCCTACAATTAAGACGAAGGGGCGAAATAACCACCTTGATGGAGCATGCGTGAATCACCAAGATGTGATAACACTAAGCTAAAAGACTTTATTGAGACCCATCCCACATTACGCTGATCGGCGAATCGTATCTCAATAACCACTAGTGGTCGAAGTATTCATACTACCAACCCTTCTCTTGAAGGCTGCTCGACGCTGCTTGTTGTAAAAAAAATCAATACATTGGCTAGATACATTATCTCCACCTTTAATGACTGGACAATATTTCTTTCAGTGAGTCTCGTATACAAACGTGAAGAACCCAAGATTGTGTTTTGTGCCTAAGGACTAGTTAGCATTACCAGCGCAACGCAAGAGCTCGGTGTTAAGTACCTGTCGCCGATGATAAGATAAGATAGTCAATGCTACTAACAGCCCGTCTAGATTAGATTGGCACTCGGCTGTTCTCGCGCAAACCTCATAGAGTCGGTTTGTTTCTATGGCAATCCGCTCTTCAGTTACGAATGGCCCGAACGGTTGCTACATACAATATTCAACATACATCACACACAACATGCCATGGTGCGGCATAAAAGAATCAAATTGTTGCATCTTGGCTATGTAGAGCCAGAGATTCTAGCGATCTTACCTGCATGCGACGGCTCTGAGTGGAATCTAGCACCATCTACTGTCATCCACACTGTTGGGGCTCTGTTCGCCAACAATTGTTTTGACGGCTGGCTGTCTCGATCCCGCGATGGCACGCAGCGAATACATGACAACATTAGATTCATACCCGCCGGCGATTACTTCTTCCACGTGCCAGGTAACGACCAGCCTTACCCTGTTGTACCTAACTTTCGCAACTAGTGCTTCCCACACCTGACAGGTCTCCCGTCCCTCTGGCTCCAAGCTGCCGAGAAGGACCTCGAGCTCGATCTCCATCAAAACGACCCTCCCACTGACGAGTCATGTCGCATCACCTCCCGGCAGTTGGCTTTTGAGACAGCCCACATCGTCCCTACCGCAGAAAAGCAGTGGTTTGGGGAGAACAGAATGGATGAGTATGACGAGCTCCAGCGTCGCTCTGGCGACTTAGTCGCAGATCTGCCGGCAAATCGTATGCGCCTACGATGCGATGCCCACCCACTGTGGGACAACGGCTCTTTCACAATAGACCCTAAATTGGCAGCTGCTACCAGCCCAACGGCCCAGGAAATCAATGACTTGCCGCAAGAGTCAGTTAGCTGGTATACACACGCCCTAAATGAGCACGAAGAGCTGTACACTCATTGGCACAACAAGCCCCTACAGCCCCTGCCGCGCAGGGCACCAGAGTTTCTATTTGCGCGCTTCGCATGGGATCTACTTCCAAAGTTGCAAGGATTCCTACATACCGCACCACCGCGCCGGCTAGTCGTTTACAATCAACAGACGGGAGAATAGGAGGTCAGGATGTTTACAAAGACTGAAAGACGATAGTTCACGGTTGACCAAGGTCGCGGACGCAGTGCTAGTCTTCAAAAGCGTATGAGAAGCACACAACCGGACAACAAGGAGTCAAGCAATGGATGGTCTGACTATAGTGAGCGGAACACATCTTACAGAAACAACAATAGTATCCGAGCGAGCTGTCAAAGAAAGACATCCAGTTCTCCTAGCGAGAGCTTGGACTCGGCCATAGGAGGCCTACCCCGCACCGATACTAAAGATGGGAGTGAAAGAGCCTCATTAGGTAGGACATCTTTGCCTTCAAGTAGAACCAATGACTTGAAGCGGCACCGGCCGGTTATATTGTCTACGACAGACTCTGACGCAGAAGACTTACGTGGACGAAGGCGGCAACGGAGTCGATAATGTGATTACTTTTTCTAGTTTAAGATATTTCACTCGAGAAGTTATTTAATGGATGTATGAACTTTATACCCCTAATACTATAAACATAAGGTTCTAGAACATACATAAGTAATAGCATAGTCGGTGACCCGATCAATGGATATTATCAAGATGTTGTGAGATAAAAGCTATGCCGAGATCTTTGTAGAACCTTCCGTAGCTGATGGATGAGCTAATAAGATGAAACTAGAAATTCCGAGCTGATCAGTGCGTGTAGATATGTGTTCCGTTAATGAGCGACTCTTCTCACTAGACTCATCCTTACGCGCTGGCATAGTAGGATGACGATGCAAATACAGCCAGTCTTCTAACCAAACAATCGCTAGGCTTTAGTCTGAGTCCTATACGCCCTGTTCATCATTCGAACCGGTTCATCGCTTGGGTTGGTAGGTCTTTTGATTGTCTGCTGCGTTTGGATCAAGACAGTACGCTACTCCTTGCTACTGGACTGGAGGTGGCCTCGCTATATAGATGTATTCCATGAAAGAAGTCATAATTCGCAGTGAGGTAACAATGATATGCATTATAATATTTAGTCTCGCTTGCCAGGCGGAAACTGCTGGTATAAATACTTATCATTTTCCATCGCAAATTCCCTAGTCGGCAAAGGCGATAGTGACGGATTGTTCAATTGGATAGACGAGCTACGTAGGCGGACAAGTGTCCTCAGACGGGTCCGCCTAATCATGATCTGGTCTGTACCGATCGTATAGGATCCTCGAAATTGTTCTATTGCTACCTCTAAGCGGCGAAACTCAGCTTATCGACAAGAAACACGGCAAACATGATAAATCAAAGATTCATCGGATCCTAAGGGATAGGTCGAAGTATTGGAATATGAAATGGCCCCTAGCATTAGTATCATGCTAATCACAGATTTTAGCGCCAAGATGTAGAAGTACATAGCTAGAGAATGGGGAGGAGAGGTTGGTGAAGTGAATATATGGGTGAAGAGTACCGGCTGGCAGGAACACCTTGATACTCACCATAGGCATAGTCCGGCATTGTTATTCCCCTAGGCACTGCGTTCAAACTTAAATCACATGCTGAAGTTGATTGACTTAGGCTGAGTAGTAGTTGTGACGTGGAGTATTTCTAACCAACCAACTGCACAGGTCTCGCTACCATGTACTCTAGGATAGCCTTAGGTAGTATGTCCACCGCTTGAATGACTCAGAATTGGAATGCAGACAAAGTTATATCAAATGAGAACACCTTCGTGGTCTGTCTCGACACTGTATGCCTCAATCAGAGACTGTTGAACCTGAATTTTTGGAGATGGACTAAGCGCTCGAGTCTATGAGACGGAAAGTTCTTAATGTTGACGAGCTTTAGGACTCGACCTTACCTCCTACTATCAACATAGCTCGATCGTTAGAGGAGAAGATCCAGTTTCAAGCTAAAGGCTTAAAGAGATACGTAAGGAACACTCTGAATTTCTTTCGATAGAAGAGTAGAGCTACTAGATTGTGTAAGCACGCTCACAAGCCCACCAAAAATTCGAGAATATACTACATACCTTGTACGGACCAGCATTGCATAGTTCATATAATCCAATTTGCACGCTATAGGAGCTGATCGCCTATGTCTTTCGATAGGGCACGCTATATATAGGGACGATTATTGAGAGCCTTACGGTTGTGGCGGAGTCGGGTTTGACTACGATGCACATTTCCTATAATATCGTGCCCATTCCTTGAATTCATATAAGGTAGCCGCCACGTTGGTCGCTATTCTAGCTTGTTAGCTAGCCAGACTTTACGTCGCCTTAAAAATTTCAGTTTCGTCGACTAGGCGGCCTACCGTCCTTTAAAACTATTTGTCGTACGCTAAGTGTTTCACGATAACAAACTTTTCGAGACGCCAAAACACGAGCTCGGAGTATAGAAGGCATCTCGAGCTTAGTGGTAGTATCACTTATCGACGTCCACATTCTTTGGTTGTAGGAGTAGGGTAGCTCTAGGTTCTATACATCATTTGTATATACGTTCGTTGTTAGAGTTGGGCCTAAAGGAGTCATCATTTAGCAAGGGTATGGAGAGCATAGATGCGGATTAGGTAAATGGATACGTGACGGAAGAGCGCGAAATCGCACCTAGTAAGAAGCCGGAGATTTCGTTAACAGATTTGAGAGATTTGTTACGTATAAAGTTATTATAAAGACTTCATCATTTTAGATGATCACAATAAACTCAGTCATACGAGAAATGGGAGGCAAAACGTAACAAACTCTTTAAATAGTGTTTCAAGGTTGATATCAATCAGATGTGCGGTCCCCGTGGACCATCGAGACCGATTGTGCCTAAAGTATAGTCTTGGGGCCGGCTTCTCATCTTTGAGGATGTGAAGCTAGAAGACATCTACAAGTTCAAGTATGAATGATACGTAAGAGTACCAGCTACGCTTTGAAAAAGCGCCCACATTATTTCCAGTCATATACATCTCCATTGCTTCAGCTTCGTCAAACGTATTATCGAGAACGTAGAGATCAAAAGTAATTCCAGTAGTGTTGTCAAGATGCACTCCTTTGTAATACAGCGCCTCGTCAGATGCTGAGTCGCTGATCTCCAAAGCCGCTTAGGGACTGGGAGCAGCGTGGACACCCAAGTAGCTGAGCATCATGCTGCTAACGAGGCCAACGACAAAAAGGTAACCCATTCTCTTAAGGTTATTTGTAATAAAGGATTGAAGAGTGGCTTGTTGCTTCAATGGTATGTCTGTAACTAGCTTCACAAAACGTTCGGCAGCTTTGTTACGTTCAGCCTCGTTACTCGTCCAAGTAGGGGGAAATTCGACCTGATCAGATGTTGGATGATGAGATAAGAAAGCCTGCGCCAAGACTGCCTGAAGCCCAGAACCCGGATGGGTTTTGAGAAAAGAACAATATTGATGACAAAACTGGATATCAAGGTGATTGAGCTCTGGAAGATCAGGTAGAGATTGGGTCTGCGGTTCTCTTGATGCCATATCGAAAGCCGGCACTCTCAGTCGGTTTTGTACTAAAGGGTGGCTAGTAGAAATGAGACTTGATATAGCTCTAATATGTCTTGAAGCGTGACTTCCATACTTATTGTCCAGTGACTCTGAGCTTATCATAGAACGAGAGCGGAGGCACCACCTGCAGAGTCCCCGAATGTGCCTGTCCTCATTTGGCACCGACCTATATGACGTTGGAGCAAGTGGGTCAGTGACGAATGCATAAACTATAATCAAGCACGGTCTTGCCCAGCCGCAAATTATGTAAAGAATGACCAAAACCTGCTTTACCCGAACTCAACGCAACGACTGGGCCCACTAAATGTTCAATTGGTTAAGATGATTTCCCTACTGGCCGATTTTTTCGACATTTGCTCTTGTGGTACTATGAAAATTGCTCTAACCCTAAGCAACCGCGGGGCTCTATTTTACGAGACTGAATGTTATATGAACAGAATAAGACCTTGAAAGCGAAGCACCGAAGCTAAGCGGTTTCTCCCCTAAAGCGTGACAGAAATGCGCTAACGCAAAGCCGGACGATCTCCACTGTCCTATCGATTTTTTATACCAGCCCCTGATCGCTACATGCGGCCAGGCCGGGATGCATTGGCCACCTTTCATCGCCAGCCGCGCGGAATTCTGCCCGGGCGCTACGTGCTCTTGCTCAACAGCCCCCACAATGTTGGTATTGCGAGCTACTAATGCTTTGGATATTCCGAAATCTGTGCTGCGACTGTACATTACACGAAAAAGTTTTTTCCTCTCTCCCGGCTTTCTAGACCCTAGAGCACATTCCGCCATCCATCCTCTACTGAGAAGCGCAGTGGCAATTCTGCGGGCTCGCCATACGTTGCGCCTTTCCCCAAGCGCTGCGTCCTCGTCGCCGTAATGCTTCGCCTCCCCCGGCCCGTTGCCATACTAGCGGCAGACTTGGTGGCGAATTACCGGGCCGACAAGCCGCAGTTTTGGCTCGCTTGCAAAGAGTTGAGCAAGCACTTGCGCTTCAGCAAACGCCGCCTTGACATGTGTAGCTATACCATCCAAAGTCGTAATAGCGCCAATGGAAATAAAGCTTTAACGCATTAGACGACGGCCACAATGAACTGTGAAGCTAGCCAGGTCAGTCTACGACATCGTTGGGATGCCGATTCGTTATAGTCTATGATCTTCTCACCTTTCATGTCCTTAAAGCTCGACGGCCACCCTTAGTCACCGTTGTTCCTGACTCAAGTTAGACGCTAAATTCGCAGTCTAGGCTAAATTGTGGGGTTTCGGAGAATGCATTAGGTGTCTTACGAACTTAGCGAGTCATATATTACGGAAGATAGTAGCTAATGCGACTGGAACCTTTTGCCTGACTGATCTTTTTCACCGCCGTCCTTCCACACAACTTAGTACTATCAACATGCGTCCCTCCACATGGGTAGGTCTCAGCCCCTACAATTTTCACTACTCGAAATTTCTCGTCATCAGTCATTCCTAGAGCCTTACGATCGGGAGTTAACCGCTCGAGTCCGTTTGCTTTGAAATCATCTTCATTCCACCAGTCGATTTCTACTGGCATATCCTTTTCAATGTAAGCGTCGAGCTTTTCCTGGATATAGTCTTTCCATTTGCCTTCAATTGACCCAAGAAACTCGCACGCTGCGGAATCCGGGACATGAGATGCCTTAGTCTCGTCAAAGTTCTGGATCTTTCCCTCTAGAAGATGTCGTACAGCTGCTCCTAGAACATGGCCTGCCGTGTGATAGCGCGAGTAGAGCAAACGTTTCTCAGTATCGATGGCCTGGGTGACCTGATGGCCTAGCTGGAAGACTGCTGATGGGCTGGTAAAGCAACCAAGATGTAAGACTTGATCAGGTCTGGTCGCTGACATGCGTACGGCCTGTACGTTAAACTTGGCTCCAGATTTATCTTCCATAATACCCTGATCCGAAGGCTGGCCGCCGCCTTGGGGATGGAAAATTGTGGCGTCGGTAACGACGATATAATCCTCGTCTTCTGCTTGCTTGAAAAGTCCCCTGTCAGCTGCCGCGAGTGATGTGACTGTCTCTACAGCTGTAACGGCGACCTGGAGAGTGGACAGGTGGCTATTACGCTGATACGATAGCAAGGTACGCTGCATAGTTTGTAATGGTGTTTGGTGTAGTGTGTAGTGCTGTATGTCTTAGGGTTTGCGAATGCGCTGTACTGATAAAAATGAGTAAGGAGGTAGCTTTCCGAGCCCTACTAGTGAGAAGGTCGATATATGTGTGTTAGTACATGCGCCCTATCCATAACATGCGCCCTATCCATAATTATGTTTGTTTGTTTGTTTATTTTCTAGTAGGCGGAATCGGCTTAAGGTTAGAACTGTTCTACATCTTCAGAATATGAAAATTACATTATATGAAGGGCGAAGCCCTAGATGTAGAGTATAGGCCTTAGGGAGTATGGCCTATATATACAGCTTAGTAGGCCGCCCCCTTTTATCTAGACCTAGCTAGAGAGCCCTTATAATCCTTTCTCTTCCCTTATTATCGAACCTATTAAATACTATATTAAACTTCTATATATATACTATTTACCTATAATATTAGGTTCGATTATAAAAGATAGATCTTATAAACCTTATACTAAAGTCTAGGATAAATACCTAGAGGGATAACATCCTAGGATAGGAAGCCCTACCTATAGACCTATAGCGAGCTCTTAAAGAAGTCTAGTGTCACGGGCGAATAGCGTATACATAGAAGTTCAATATAGTATTTAATAGGTTCGATAACGAGGGAAGAGAAAGGATTATAGGGACTCTCTAGTAGGCGGAATCGGCTTAAGGTTAGAACTGTTCTACATCTTTAGAACATAAAAATTATATTACTAGTGTCGTGGCCTCGGTGAGGAGGTACAGACAATGAAGGGGGTGTTAGTGTATAACTATTAAGGAGGTAGAGTCGACACACGCCTATCTATCTACTATAAGCTGGTCTAAAACATAATTGATACTACTACTATAGAACCCTATTATCGAATCTTGTCTAATATACGAGGCCTTTATTCTATAGACATACTTATCTATCTAGCAAACTACTCGTCCGAACTGTCTATCCTATTCTACGTACTTATTCTACCTATCCTATCCGTTTCTTCATCTTCCGTACTCGTACTCTTCTCTTTAACACTTTATACTGTCTTTTCTATTTAATACTTTATACTGTCTCGTACTCTAACTCTCTAACACAACTTCGAACTCCTCCTCCTATTGCCCTCTAGCAATTCCTCTAAGAACCTCTACTACCGCGGTCTACTATCCTTTATTAGGATTAGCTCTAGGGACCTCTATCTGTACTACGACAAATCCTCCCTACCCGATAAGTGTCTATCCTAGACATATAACGAGTAGTTGTCTAGTCTCTCCTCCTCTTCCTACTTATAGACCTAGTGTCTAGTAACGCGTCTATCGTTACGTTCTAGTATAGTCCTTTAGTTGTCTTTAATCGAATAGTACTTACGTAGCTGTTCTATATATATCGTTCGTTCTATACGGAAGCGTAGGTAGCTTACTTCTTCTCTTTACTTTACTTTACTTCACTCTCTTAGACTGTCTATAGTATAGATTGTAATAACTATATTGTTAAGAACCTACTATAGTAATAGTTCTATAGAGAGGTAAGTCTATATAGTTTATGTAAGTACGACGATTCTGGATAATAGCTTTATGTTTCGCTAGCTAGTATAAACTATACGTAATAGTCTCCTAATAGCTATACCCTTCTTTATCCCTTTATTTCCTCTACTATATGCAGTCCGCGACTAGTGTGTAGTCCGTAACTGGCTAATACCTTATAAAAAAGTATAGTAAATGCTAGCTAATACTTACTTATAATTAGCTACTAAAATCTAGGCCCGCGGGCTTAGATTTCGGCTGCTTAGTACATATCCTATAGCTAGTAGACACTTACTTACTATCCTTACTCTTATACGCTTAATTAGAAACCTTAGCCTTAAGTAGGCTTATAGTAGTTGTCCTATAGTAGTATAATCCTCTTAACTCTACTATTAAGAAGGTGCTATAGTAGATAGAAGCTAATATAAACATATAGACGTAGGTCAAACTCCTTATTAAATTCTAGACGCGGAGCGCGATTAGTAATGTCCCTATCGTTAATATTCTTAAGAATCTTCGCGATAGTTTCGCCTCCTTTAAGGTTATTATTATCCTCCTTAGTAGGTTATACTACCTTTACCTTCTTACTCTTACTAGAAGCGCCCTTAGTACGCTTATACTTCTCGCTAGTAGTAGCTCCGGTATTATTATTACTAGATTCTTTAATTTCTTTATTGTTACTAAATTGTATACCGGAAAGGTTCTCCTTACTTATATTATCTTCCGAGTCCAAGTTAACGACTTATAGTACTCTATTTATAAAGTAGGAATTATTACCCTATTCCCTCTCGCGCTTATAGATCTTATAAAGTGCCCTAACTATAGCGTAAACTAATTCTTCGCGCGTCTTATTAATAAACTATTAACGCCTTACTACATTAGTTCTAAAAAGCGACTTACGGTACTATCTACTCTCTAGTTCGTCCTAACTAGCTCCTCTAATAAGCTACTTAAGAAGGGTATTCTTAACTTTAGTCTATATATATATCGAGAAGCGTCCTTCTAGAGTACTATATATAAAGGGGTATCTAGATAAGGTACGCTTAGTTAGTACTATTTAATTATAACTCGCGATTACTTTATATAGGCGAGGTGCCTCCGGATTAGTGAAGTCTAGTATATTGTCCTTATAGACGGTAGAGTATTATAGTAGAATAGTAATCCTCTCTCTATTAGCAGGTCTAGTTAATCTATATAGTAAGGTAGTAGCTAAGATACGTATATCTCTAGCGCGTAGAACATCCTTACGCTAATCTAAGTTAGTAGCAAGCTTGTCTTTAGTAGTCTAGTACCTCTTAGTAATAGCCTAGACATGTCTACCTTTTAGTAACTTCTTAGTAGTAGGATTACTCTACTTACGATATCTTATATTCTTAAGCTAGACGCGTACCTTATCCTTTATTATACTAGGGATAATAATAGTATAGTTGTCTTTAGTCTCGTTAGTAAGGGACACTATACCTTAAATAGTAGTAGTAGCTTTACCCTCTTAGATATACTTTTCGAGATTGTAATTAATATATCTAAATTTAGTCTAATCACCCTTATATATGTACTTTATATAGTATATACTACTAATAAGCTTCTTAGGATAACCCTCTCGTATATATATATTAGCGAGGTAGTATAGGGAGTTAACGTAGATAAGTATCTATACCTAAGTGAACTATGTATTATATAGCTAACTAAGGTGTCGCTTCTTAGACGATAGTCGCTTATAGTAGTAATTATATATACGTACTTCGTTAAGTAAGTACTATAGTAGACTAACTTCCTTTAAGTAATTGAATAATAGTAGAATTATATTAAGGTCTTATTTAAATATAGCCTCCTAGTTAGTATAAATCTTATTTATAATTGCCGAGGCTTCCTCCTTAGTTAAGGGGCTAGTCGTGTTATCGATTATAGTCTATAGTATAGGCTTCCTTAGTATAGTAACCCTATTAATCTTAGCGATAAAACTACGACTCTCCTTAGTAATATAGACTCCGAACTCCTTAGATCGAACTAGTACTAATACTCTATCTTATTTAGTAGCCTTAGCGAACTTAAAAAGTCGAAGGACGATACTTCTATAGACTCTACTATAGATAATAATACTATAGTACCTAAGAAGGTAGCGGAGGTAATTATAATATATATAATAACTAGCCTTTAACTTAATAATAGCTTAGATCGTAGCTTATCTAGCGAGTCCTCTATCTACGTCTATCTACTTCTTAGCGGATAGTAGTGCTTTAATTATATTCCTTAGTTCGTCTATAATAGCTCTCTTAGACTTGCTATACCTATAACGCTATCCTAGAACCGATAGGTGTACGGCATCTTCTAAAACTTTAGCTAGATCCTCGTTAGCTTACTTAGCTTTATTACCTTCTATTACTTAACTAACGTAGTCGCTATCTATATCTTCTATTTCTTTATTAGGAGGGTCTTCTCTATCTCTCTCCTCCTATAGCCTTATAGATTCTTCTTTAGTAGCCTATATACTAGCGTTCTATATAGCGACTATCTTAGCGCGACGCTCGAAGTACTCGTAGGTCCTCTATAAACCTCCGGCGACTTGATTTATAATAGTAGTACTAAATATCTTATTAATAGTCTAGAGGGCTTTAGTCTCCCTTAGTTTAATCTTAGTTAAGCGAGTGCCTTACTTAGTAGGTAGACCCTCGATAGTAAGTAGTAGGTCTAAGTACTACTTACTTAGTACCTTCTTAGCTAGTAAAGCTATAAGTAGGTACTTAGTACTAATATTGCTTACGATAATAAGGTACCTTCTATTAAATACTTCGTTAACTCTAGTAATAGTATATCCCTTTATAGTATTAGGACGCGAGATTAGGTACTAGTTTACCTTATTAACCTCCTCTTTAGTAATAGGGTCGCTACTAATGTTCTTAGCGTTCGTAAAATTAGTAGTAATATATAGGTAAGAGTTACTTATATATATAGTGCTTAAACGCTAGATAACTATATAGTTAATGCTATTAACTATCTTATAAAGCTTAAGACCTAGCTTCTAAAGTAGCTCGTTTAGAGCGCGAACCTTCTTATTATCGAGCTTCTACTTAATAGTAATGTCCTCGAGGAAAGGGTGGTCCTTAATCCTACCCTATTCCTCTAGATTCTCGTTAAGGAACTTATCGAAAAGCTTCTTAATATGAGCTAGACGCTAGCTCCTTAGAGTACTTCCTAAAAGTGGCTATATCGTCCTCGGTATAGTACTACTCCTATACTTTATTACTTCCTATCTTATTAATAACCTTCTCTATAGCTTAGATACTCTCGTCTAAGATAGCCTAAGCGGTCTCCCTTATCTAAAGGTACTACTATATAACTTGATTAATATACTCCGCTTTCTCGGCTTTATTAGCGGTCTCGTTAACGATCTAAATAGTCTCTTAGAAACTATAAACTGTCCTATCTCTAATCTCTATCTAGAATAGTACGCCTCGCTACGGTAGCGTAAAGGGTGTATTTTGTTAGTAGGTTACTACCTATCCTAGATCTCCTAGATCTAACGATATCTTATCTAGTAGCGACGGTATTCGCTATTCGTGTATATATAAATATGAAATAAGTGTGTATATATATAAAGAAGGTTGTAAAGTGTGAATCTTACGAAGGCTAGTTACGTTTGTTAAGATAAGGTATATATAAAAGTGTCGTATCTTCTTATAGTTCAATTTATATATTTACGCGACGGTAGTACCTATATTTACTAAGGGTATTCCTGTCTCTATTCCGCGGCTCCTAATTAGTCGCTTAAATCTAGGCCCGCGGGCTTAGATTTATAGTGGCCCGTGCGGTCCCCCTCCCTTTCCCTTTTAGTGTCTATCTTAGACACTATTTCAACTTCACTCCGTATATCGATTATACGAGTAATAGTAGTCCTTCTAAAAATCTATTCTTATAAATGTGTCCGTAAGGGACTATCGTATTTCTAAAACGCCTTATAAAATCAATTAAAATCTAATTACTAACTCCTTTTCCTATAGTGTCGTTCAGTCGTTTCGCTAAGGTCTATACTTCGTAGGGATAGCGATTTTAACCTATCCTCTTCTCGCGCGAATATTTTCCTTACTAGGCTAAGGTGCTACTTCTACTTCTCTAGGCTATAGGGGAATTGGTAGTTCTTTAGCGACCTAGTCGCTAGCTACTTCCTCCTTATCCTCTTCCTTAACAGCTTCCTAATCGCTTAGCTGTCTAGTGTCGAGTACCGTATTATCCTCTCCTCTAGGATCGACGAGGAACTGCTTCCTAATATACGGATAATTCCTCTTAACTAGCTGTTTATAGTTTAACACTTTTAGGTAGTCTCTTATAAAGGTCCCTTCAAGTTACGTTCTATTAAGTTCAGCGAGTCGGTAGGTGTAGGTGCGTAGTATAACGGACAGCACGCGGTATAGGCCACGCTACTTAAATGCTAACTTAGAGCGGCTACTATAATTATACTATATCTCGCTCTTTCGAAGTAGTACTAGTACGTCGACTTCTAATGAATTAATTACTACCTTCCGCTTTCTATCCGTATACTCTTTAGATTCCTTACGCACTCGCTGCTATAGACCGGTCACTTCTTCTATATTATCCTATAAACGCTTCAATTGATTAGTACGTAAGGCGAGGAGGGCGGCCCTATCGCGTACGTGTCCCTAGGCTATATTCGAGAACGTAGGGTATTATAATTCGATTAGTAGTATGACATCTCTACTATAGATAATGTCTACTAGCGTCCTTCTAGTAGATCTTCGTACAGTTACTCGATCTGCCTAGAACACTTTGTATAAGTACTTACGTACTTAGTCTAGTCTTCTATTAGTAAGCTTAGTAAGAGCGTTAATAATCGGTTCGTAGCCTCGTTTAATTAATCCGTTTAACTAGGGGTAGTATACCGAGATTCTGATCTTACGTACACTATACTTTTCTAGTAGAGCCTACGTTTTACCTTAGTTCTTAGGCCCCCTATCTATAATAATCTTATACGGACAGCCGTGCCGGTAGAACACTTCTTATAAGAGGAAACGAGTAACGCTACTTGCCTTCTTATCCTTAATCTAGCGCTACTCTAGCTAACTACTTAAGGTCTCCCTTACGATAATTAGGTACCCCTTAGTGGTCACCTATATAATGTCGATAGCCTACTGTTCGCTAACGACCTTCTAGTACATCGGAAGAAGTTCATTCGTTACCGACTCCTTCGATCTTAACTAGTACTACGTACACGAGTCGACATACTACTTTATATAGCGCGACATACTAGCCTAGTAGTATCGGTCGGCGATCTTCCGGTAGGTGCCTTCCCGACTACGGTGTCTACTACCTTCGTACAGTTCTAATAGGATCTGTTACTACGCCTCTTTACTGTCGATCACTATAACTAGTGGAACCGGTCTACGGCTACGCTTATATAGCTTCCTTCCTTAAACTACGTAGTAAAGTACCTTCTTCTTAAGCTGGTTAAGCTCCGATACTAACATTCTTTCTAGTCTAGTAAGCGTAGTAAGGTATCGACCTATACGCTACGACTCCTTACTATAGTTACCGTTAAGTGCCTTATCTGGTCTATCCTCCGATCCTATAATAGCTAGATACGTAAAGAAGGTTCTATCTACGACTTTATCTAGATCCTTAGTCACTCGTTGGTCCTATTTATTAGAGGCTGTAGGTCCTAGTCGTCGAGATAGTCTATCTATAGCTGTGTACTTCTTACCTAGGATATGTATGGCTTCGAACGAGAATAGTCGGATCTACGCGATCTATCTTATAGTTACTGAATCGGTGGAGGTCTATCTACGCGCGGTTCAGTTAGTACACTAGCGTACGTACATTAATCTCTAGCTAGAAGTAGATTCCGTAAAAAGGTACTTACGTAGCTTCTATAGTGCGCGTAGAAC
>JACSZZ010000012.1:0-102014 GCA_018467035.1 Scorias spongiosa | reverse complement strand
CTAAAATATAATAAGTTTAAGATTTTAATTTAGGACATATTAAAATTAGTGAAATAGTACGTAAACCTAAATATTAATAATTAATTAAAAAATTAATTATAACATTAATAATAGCAGATATTTAGAAATAACATTTAATATTTATAAAAATACAAATTTATGAGAATTATAAAAAGTCACCCTCTTCTTAGTTTAGCTAATGGTTATTTAGTTGATTCACCTCAACCTTCAAATTTAAGTTACTTATGAAATTTTGGTTCTTTACTAGGATTATGTTTAGTTATACAAATTGTAACAGGTATAACTTTAGCTATGCATTACAACCCTAGTGTATTAGAAGCCTTTAATTCTGTAGAGCATATAATGAGAGATGTTAATAACGGTTGATTAATCCGTTATTTACACTCAAATACAGCATCTGCTTTTTTCTTCTTAGTTTACCTACACATAGGTAGAGGTTTATACTATGGATCATATAGAGCACCTAGAACATTAACTTGAGTATTAGGTACTCTAATTTTCCTAGCAATGATTATTACAGGATTCCTGGGTTATGTTTTACCTTACGGTCAAATGAGTCTATGAGGAGCTACTGTTATTACAAATCTTATGAGTGCAATACCTTGAATAGGACAAGATATAGTTGAATTCATTTGAGGAGGTTTTTCAGTTAATAATGCAACTTTAAATAGATTTTTTGCATTACATTATGTTTTACCTTTTATAATAGCCGCATTAGTATTAATGCATTTAATTACATTACACGAAAGCGCTGGATCAGGTAACCCTTTAGGTGTATCAGGTAATTACGATAGAGTACCTTTTGCTCCTTATTTTATATTTAAAGATTTAATAACTATATTCTTATTTTTTATAGTTTTATCTATATTTGTTTTCTTTATGCCTAATGTTTTAGGAGATAGTGATAATTATATTATGGCCAACCCTATGCAAACTCCACCTGCTATAGTGCCTGAATGATATCTTTTACCTTTCTACGCTATATTAAGATCTATACCTAACAAATTACTAGGAGTTATAGCTATGCTTTCTGCTATACTAGCATTATTAGTTATGCCTTTCACAGATCTAGGTAGAAGTAGAGGTTTACAATTCAGACCTTTAAGTAAATTAGCATTTTATATATTTGTAGTTAATTTCCTTATATTAGGACAAATTGGAGCTAAACACGTTGAATCACCATTTATAGAATTTGGGCAAATAAGTACAGTTTTATACTTTTCACACTTTTTAATAATTTTACCTTTAATTAGTTTAATTGAAAACAGTTTAATAGAATTACGTTCTTATAATAAATAAGCTTTATATAAAGTTTATTACGCACTTATAACTAATAAATTTTAATAGAGATACGTACCTGTAACACAGAAGGTTTACAGAATTACGTACCTCTAAATTGTTAAATTTAATACAGTTACGTAACTGTAACAAAGGAGGATTACAGAGTTATATTCCTGTAATCCATGATCTTCATTATAAGTACGTACTTATAACAAATAAATTTTACATAATTACTTATATGTAAAGTATGATATTAAATATAGGTATGTACCTGTAATAAAGAAAATTTACAGAATTACGTACCTAGTAATAAAAAAAATTTTTTTTATACCTTTATTAAATTTTTAGCTGGAAAGGATCTTTTTATAAGGTATATTATTTTTCCTGTATAATCAATAAGCCGGGATAGTTCAATTGGTTAGAACATTAATTTCATGCATTAAGAATGAGAATTCAAATTTCTCTCCCGGCTGTATAAAACCAGTTATATTTAATATACTTATTTTTTTTTAGTCTTATATATTTAACCAGGTTCAACTTATTTATTATTTTAGATCTAAATATTTATAGTTAAAAATACCAAAAATATAGTAAGTAATGCCATGTATTTTTAACTATACAAAAGGTGTAATAGATTAAAGAAGAAAAAAGGGATAGTGTTATACACAGTAATGATGCCTAAAATATTATTTATTAAATTAAAAAAGGGGTACATAATTTATCCCGTGAGGATTCAGCTATATAAATGGATTAAACCAAAGTTATCTTTATATCTATGTTATATATAGAAATATAAAATAATATATCATAAAAAAGTAAAATACCACAAAAAAAAATATATATATTTATATATGAATTTATCTTTAATCCTTTTTTTAATAGGTATACTAGGATTTGTTTTAAATAGAAAAAATATAATTTTAATGCTTATTTCTATAGAAATTATGTTACTAGCTATTACATTTTTAATTTTAATCAGTTCTCTTAGTTTTGACGATATATTAGGTCAAACTTATGCCATATATATTATATCAATAGCTGGAGCAGAATCTGCTATAGGTTTGGGTATATTAGTTGCATTTTATAGACTAAGAGGAAGTGTGGCAATAGAATTCAAATAATGTATTTAGCTATATTAACACTGCCTCTTTTAGGTTCAATTTCTTCAGGGTTTTTCGGAAGAAAAATAGGTGTAAGTGGAGCGCAGGCTATAACTTGTACTTCAGTTATATTAACTACTATTTTCGCCATTGTTGCTTTCTTTGAAGTAGGTATGAATAATATACCTGTATCTGTAGAACTTTTCAGATGAATAGACTCAGAATCTCTTAATGTGTTATGAAGCTTTAATTTCGATTCTCTAACAGTATCTATGCTGATACCTGTACTAATAGTTTCTTCTTTAGTACATGTATATTCTATAGGTTATATGAGTCATGATCCTCATAACCAAAGATTTTTTAGTTATTTAAGTTTATTCACATTTATGATGATAATACTTGTAACATCTAATAATTACTTATTAATGTTTGTAGGTTGAGAAGGAGTTGGAGTATGTTCTTATTTATTAGTTAGTTTCTGATTTACTAGAATAGCTGCTAATCAGAGCTCTCTTTCTGCTTTTTTAACAAATAGAGTAGGAGATTGTTTTCTTACTATAGGTATGTTTGCTATATTATGAACTTTCGGTAATGTAGACTACTCAACCGTGTTTTCAACTACACCTTTTATAAGTGAAAACGTTATAACATTAATAGGAGTATGTTTATTAATAGGTGCTATGGCTAAAAGTTCTCAAGTAGGTTTACACGTATGATTACCTATGGCTATGGAAGGTCCTACTCCTGTTTCTGCTTTAATACACGCTGCTACAATGGTTACAGCTGGAGTTTATTTATTAATGCGTAGTTCTCCTTTAATAGAGTATAGTAACACAGTATTATTACTTTGTTTATGAATAGGTGCAATTACAACTGTATTTAGTTCTCTTATTGGTTTATTTCAACAAGATATAAAAAAAGTTATAGCTTATTCGACAATGAGTCAATTGGGAATGATGGTTATAGCTGTAGGTTTATCTTCTATTATTACTTTGTTTATGAATAGGTGCAATTACAACTGTATTTAGTTCTCTTATTGGTTTATTTCAACAAGATATAAAAAAAGTTATAGCTTATTCGACAATGAGTCAATTGGGAATGATGGTTATAGCTGTAGGTTTATCTTCTTATAATTTAGCGTTATTTCATTTAGTTAATCACGCTTTCTATAAAGCACTTTTATTCTTAGGAGCTGGAGCTGTAATACATGCAGTTGCAGATAATCAAGATTTTAGAAGATACGGAGGGCTAAAGGCTTTCTTACCTTTAACTTATTCAGTTATGTTAATTGCTTCATTGAGTTTAGTAGCCTTTCCTTTCATGACAGGATTCTATTCTAAAGACTTTATACTTGAGTCAGCATATGGACAATTCCATTTTTCTGGTACAGCTGTATATTTTATAGCTACGATTGGTGCAATGTTTACTACATTATATTCAGTTAAAGTATTATACCTTACTTTCTTAACTAACCCTAACGGGCCTTTAATAAATTACAAACATGCTCATGAGGGAGACATCTTTATGAGTTTACCTTTAATTATATTAGCTGTTTTCTCTATATTCTTTGGTTATATAACTAAAGATATATTTATAGGTTTAGGTACTAATTTCTTTATAGACAATAGTTTATTTATTCACCCTTCACACGAGATAATGATAGATACAGAATTTGCTGTCCCTACTTTATTTAAAATATTACCTTTAATATTTACTGTTTCATTAAGTATTATTTCTATTATATTATCTGAATTTGCACTTAAACCATTAATTGGTTTCAAGTTGTCTAGAATAGGATATAATATATATAGTTTCTTCAATCAACGTTTTTTAGTAGAAATGTATTATAACAAATATATAACAAATTTAACTTTAAAATTAGGGGGTCAAACAACTAAAATAATAGATAAAGGATCTATAGAATTAATTGGACCTTATGGATTAGAAAAAGGATTAACTAGTTTAAGTAAAAGTATGTCTAACCTTGATACAGGTGTTATTACATCATACGCGTTATATATATTAGTAGGATTTACTTTTTATATTTTAATGCCTTATCTTTATGTTATAGATAATACTTTATTAATAATTATATTATTTGGATTGCTATATATACCTAGTTCTTATTACTATAAATAGTAAAAAAAAAATAGATATATACTAAAAAAAAAATTAATTATATAATTTGTAAATGAAAAATATTAATACATATTACCTTTTTTATTTATGTTTATTAATGTAATATTATACTTTTTTTTTTACATTTTATTTCTCATTCTTTTCATTATTTAATGTAAAGGATTGTCTACTTTCTATAGAAAGTGCGTTTTTCCCTAATTCAAAAGCAAACCCTAGTGTTAACACTAAGAAAAATATTAACATAACTATAAGACCAAAAATACCATTAAAGTATGCACTTACTACATAAGGATAAACTAATAATATTTCTAAATCAAATAATAAAAATAATAAAGCAAATACGAAAAATGAAATACTAAATTCACTTCTGTTTTGACCTAAAAAAGAGTGAAAACCACATTCGAAAGCACTATCCTTTTCTTCGTAAGGATTATGTGGAGCAAAAATAAAATTAACCGCTAATAATATTACAGCTAATATAGGAATAAAGAAAAAGAAAAAAGTTTGACTTGACATTATGATTTGAATATAATAAGTGAGAGTACACTTACTATATTAAATCATTCTTCTGGTATATATATAAATAATAAAATAATTAAAGTTAATATAGCAATAATGCTACTTAAAGCAGTACTTATTGTAAATTGACTAAACGCTACTTCATTACTTTGAGATGATTGTTTTCTCAAAATAACAGTATTTAAATTTTCGTTATTTCTATAATTATGTTTAAAGAAAAAAATCTCTTTTATTAAATTTAAATAGTAAGATGCTCCTATTACACTAGTAATAACCGCAACTAAAGCCATGAAAACATAACCACTATCTAAAGCTGCACTTAAAACCATCTGTTTAGCAAAAAATCCTATAAGGGGAGGGATACCCACAAATGAAAATAGCGTAATGGCTAAACTTAAAGCTAAAAAATGGTTAATATAAAAATAACCTTTTAATTGGCTAATTAATTGCACAGGTGAATTTTCTTTGTCTATTAATTCTTTCTTGTTATATAATCTACCATCATTATATATATATGTATATAAGCTGTATCCTATTGTAACTAACAATATAAATGCATTTAAATTTGAGATAGAGTATTGTAAAATATAAAAAATATAAGCTTGTATTGATTCGATTGAACAAATAGATAATGACAATAATATAAATCCTACATGAGATATTGTACTATAAGCAAATAATCTTTTTATTCTGAATTGAAATCCTACATGAGATATTGTACTATAAGCAAATAATCTTTTTATTCTGAATTGAGTTAAACCTAAAATAGAACCTACTATTAATGATAATAAACTACTGATTAATAATATAATTTTTCAAGAAAAATCGAAAGTAATAGATTCAGTGTAATAAACTAATTCTAAGAAAAAAATAAAAATAGATATTTTAGGTATTATAGCTACGTAAGTTGTTACTATTGTAGGTATTCCGTCATAAACATCCGGAGATCAAAAATGGAACGGAGCGGCACTTACTTTAAATAAAAATCCTACTGCCATTATTATAAGAGCTAATTGTATATAATTAGACTCGTATAAAGAGTTCAGGATTAAAGAATGCTCATCTGAGTTAGATATACTATTTATTAAGTATATATTATCTAAATTAGTTGTACCAGAATTAGCATATAAGATGGCAGAACCGAATAAAATAAAACAAGAAGACATACCTCCTAGTAAAAAATAAGTTAATCCGCTTGCTGTAGAAGACTCAGAATCTTTATATATAGTAGATAAAATATATAAACCATAACTTTGTAATTCTATAGCTAAAAAAATTGAAACTAAATCTGCGGAACTCATTAAGAAAACTGCACCTGTTATGATAAATACTATAACTAATGAGTATTCTATTATATTAAATTGATCTGAGTGTTTACTAATTATAGATTCATTGTAGTATGTATCTGATCTTATAATATTTTTTAATCCTCCGGATATGTTTATGTCTGCTATTCTAGGATAAAAAGCACTAAGTGTAAGCACTGCTGCACTTATTAATAGAATAAATATATTAAATGTTTGTGTTAAAACACTAACATTAAATAAACCACCAAATATTCCAATCCCATTATTGTAACTAAGGGAATTTAAATATAAAAAATTAAAAGTTAAAAAACTAGTATAAAGTAAACTAGTTATTACTGTTCTAGAAAACAGAATGGATTTATCTCGTCTTATGGTAACGGCATTTGATACTAGTAAAAAAACTAAAGAAAAAATTAACATTATACATAAAAGCTCATCCCTATTTTTTTTATCAAATTAATAAAAAAAAAATAACTAGTCTCCGGGTAATACTAGGGAGAGCGTTACGTTGAATTAAATATCCTATTATTAGATCTAAAGAAAAAAAATTAATATTACATTTCTCGTTCTAATATGCCCATGATTCTGCTTATTGAAAAACAGAAAAGGAAAGGGATGAGGAGGAATTGAACCCCAAATATTTGATTTGCAGTCAAAACGTAAACCTTTTACTACACATCCCTATATGAAAAAAGTCGAAGTATATAGCGCTTATTTTTTTTTAAGCTACCATCGATATTCGACTTTTTTTTTCATAGAAAAAAGCAAAGCTATATTTATATTAGTTTTGATATATCAATGATGAAACAGAGTAGTGTAATCCGTCTAAAATAGGAGAAGGGTATATACCCAGTACTACAGTAAATACAACTAATGTGAATAATATAACAAATTCACGTTTATTTAAGTCAGGTATACTTACTTTAAATAAGTTTGATAGTGATCCTGCAAAAGCTATTCTGTTAAACATATACATAGTATATGCAGCACTAAATACTATAGAAGAACTAGCAAATGCCCCAAGTAAAGGCATTTTCTCGAAAGCACCATAAAGACTCATAAATTCTCCTACAAAATTTAGAGATAAAGGTGTACCAGCATTACCTAAACAAAGTATAAAAAATAATATAGAAAATAAAGGCATTATTTGTGTCATACCTCTATAGAAAGTGATTAATCTAGTAGAAGATCTATCATATAATACACCTCCAGCACATATAAATAAACCAGAAGATACAAATCCGTGTGCTAATCCAAGAGTAATACTACCTTCTATACCCTGTATAGTATTACTAAATACACCTAAAAGATATACAGCTGCGTGTGATACAGAACTATACGCAATAAGCTCTTTAATATCTATTGTTCTTAATGTACTAAGACTAGCATATATAATAGTTATAACTCCTATTACATAAATTATAGATGAAAAATAAATATAAGCTTTAGGTAGTAATGGTAGTATTAATCTAAGTATACCATATAATGCTAATTTTAATACTATTCCTGCTAATATTATACTACCACCTAAAGGTGACTCAACGTGAGCTTTAAGTAATCAAGAATTTAAAAATATTGTAGGAGTTTTAACAGCAAAAGCTATAAAAATACCATAAAATAAAAATAACTGAGTTACAAAATTAAAGTTTGTTTTATATAAAGCATCAAAATCAGTAGTACCCATTATTGAAGACATAGTAAGTATAGATAATAATAAGAATAATGAACCTAAAAGTGTATATAAAAATAAATAAAAACTGGCTCTTACTCTATTACTAGATCCATATAAACCTATCAGTAAAAAAAGGGGAGGTAATATACTTTCAAAAAATATATAAAATAAAAGAATATCTAATACTAAAAACACAGCTAATAATAAACTTTCTAATAATAGTATAATTATAACATAAGATCTTACATTTTGTGATATTGATGTTCAATTAGAAAGTAAAGCTATAGGCATTATTATAGTAGTTAGAAGAACAAAATAAATAGAAATACCATCTACACCTAAATAGAAATCAAAACTATTTATTTTGTGATATTCTTGTACAAATTGGAATTGGTTAGTACTAAAATTAAAAAATATGAAAACAATAAAAGAAATAAATAGATTTATAATTGAAACAGTTAAAGCTATCGTCTTAATAAGTGTTAAATTTGGATTTAATCTTGTACTTGTAATATCTAACTGGTGATCAGTTACAAGAGGTAATTTTATATTTTCGCTATATGTAGTTGTAAGTATTATAAATATACCTAATAAAGGTAGTGTAATTAAAGAAAGAAGTAACATATATTTTATTTGAATTAATTTAATTTTACTTAGTTTATGCGTAAAAACAGATATATCTGTGATGATTGTAGCACGAAATCTTTTTTTATTATATGAAATATTTGTCATATATTTCATATAAAAAGTTAAATAAAACCATCATTATTATGAAGGGAAAAATATATATATTTTTTTTTACTCTTATAAATAAATTTAACTAATTCTACAAAAAATTGTAAACTATTATTGTTTAATAGTTATAATTTTTTTTTACTCTTATAAATAAATTTAACTAATTCTACAAAAAATTGTAAACTATTATTGTTTAATAGTTATAATTATTGCACCCACCATAGCTAATAAAAGTATAATTGATGTTATTATTAATCATAAAGGATATCCAGTATAAAGTATATTACCTATATTTGTAATATGAGATGTTTCTGCTAATGCTCCGTCTCAGATTTGAGAAGTAACAAAAGATGTATCATTATTATAGTTAAATATATGTTTTGCATTATTAGAAAAACTACTATAGAAATTTTGTTCACTTATAAAAGAACTAGATACAGTGTTATTTTTTCCTTCCAAAGAATTAACTAAAAATAAAGAATTATTTGAAGGTAATAGTTTATGTAAAGTAACTACGAATACCATACCTATAAATATACCTAAAGGTATACTGTTGTTATTATCAGTTATAAGTTCAGATACTCTTATATTTATTAACATTAATATGAATAAAAATAAAATAGAAACTGCACCTACGTATACTAATAGGTAAGATAAACCTATAAAATTCATACCTAACATCATTAAATAACTAGCTATAGAAAAAAATAAACCTATTAAAAATAAAACAGATACAATAGGGTTTTTACTAATTATGACAAAAATACCACATAATACAGCCGATATTGAAATTAAATTTAAAATAAAGTAACTGTAACCGTCAGTAAATATTTCATTTAATATATATAAATTTGACATTTCTTATATTGAAAAATACCTCAATACATAGTAATAAAAATATCATGTTAATGATATATAGATTATTTTTAGATGTTTTATTATCTTTTTTTTTTCATGATAACCTTATGAGAATTATTAATTACCTAGGCATTAAAAAAAAGCCTGGTCTCCAGCGAAGCTAAGGCTCCCCAGGAGGCTAGGCATTAAAAAAAAGCCTGGTATCCAGCGTAGCCAAGATATTATTATAAAAAAGGAGACTAAGGTTTAAAAAGATTTTTTTTTAATGTAATTCTACAGCATCCTTAATATAAGAACAACTTAAAACTACAAAAACTTGAGCTTGTATGAAAGCAATACCTAACTCTAATCCTGAGAATGCAATAATAAATGCTAAAGGCAGTAATCCTAAGATAAAGAAGATTATACCAGAAGTCATTATATTATATGTGAATCCACTTAATATGTTTAATAGCATATGCCCAGATAATATGTTTGCGGCTAATCTTAAACCTAAAGAAACATTACGTGCTAGGTATGATATAAATTCTATTAGAACTAATAAAGGTAAAAGGGCTAAAGGACAACCTGCAGGTACAAATAAAGAAAAGAATTTTAATCCATGTTTATTAAGTCCTAAGATTGTAGCACCTAAAACAACTGTGAAACTTAATGAGAAAGTTAAAATAAAATGACTTGTAGCGGCAAATCCATAAGGAACTAAACCTACTAAATTATTTACTAAAATAAACACAAATAATACATACATAAAAGGAAAATATATTTGACCTTTTTTTTCACTTATTTGGTTAATAACTATACCATGCACTGTAGCATATATAGATTCTTGAGCTATTGATCAGCTATTTGGCACTAATTTATCATTATTATCAGAAAGAAGACTTATTACAAAAACTAAGTAACCAGCAGTTACTAAATAGAATCCTATATTAGTTAAAGATAAAGATAAATCACCTAAAAGAGGGGCATCTAAACTTAGTAAATCTCTAATTTCGAATTGATCTAAGGGACTTGTTGCGTATTCAAATGTATATGTCATATATTAAATTTTTAATGTTTAAAATATTTATTAAAATTTATTATTTTTTTTTTAGTATTCATGTTTAACCAAATATTCTTTATTAAAAAATAAGAAATTAGATACAATATAAAGATTGAAAAAAAAAATAAAACCTTTTTTTTTTAAGCACTACGCTTTATTTACTAATATAATTAAAAACTTTAATTAAAGTTTACTAATAAATACACGAGTAGAAAATAAACGAAGAGCTCTAGGTAATATGTATTTTGAAAATACATATACTAGTAATATAATTATAGCAAAAGCAAATGTTACTTGGTTTAAAAAATAAAATGGTACTAATTGTGGCATAATTAAAAAATAAAATAAAAGTTATTGCTGGTGTTATACAAAAAAACTCTATAAAAAAAGTTATAATAGTAAAGGAAAAAGTATTTTTTTTTTACTTTCTAGAAATAGAAAAATTAACTCCTTTTTTTTTTTTAGGCATTATCTCATAACTCTAAAAGGATTTTTAGTCGTAATTTCATGCTTTACATAAGAAGTAATAGTTTTGCTAGAAAACATTTCAGGTTCAAAAGCCAAAGTCTTAGGGTCTCTAGTATAAACCTCATGGTCAACTGAAAAAGAAATAGTTTTAGGTGTTACTGTTTCAGGGGTAGTAACAATTATACCTTTATACATTTTTATAGCTTTATATCCATATTTAGGTGTTAGATCTAGACCTATCTTTAATGGTTTATATGTAGGTTTTACTTCTTCCGGATAAATAAGTATACCTTCATTTAACTTTATAGGTTTATGCCCAAAGTCATAAGCAGTATTTAGACCTCTGTTTAATGGTTTATATGTAGGCGATTCTTCAGAAGTATGATTAAATTCATGTAATCATCTGTGTCTGTGTAAATTTATATAATTACGGCTATCTTGATCATAATTTTCGTATAAGCATCTATGTTCATCTAGACTTTCTTTATATATTTTGCTAACTATATCATTAAATTCAGAATCAGTTAGATTAGAAATATTAATCTTGTTATCTTTTATATATTCTGCAATATCTAAATAAAAGATAGTAGGTAAAATATTTTTTTGTAAATCTAAAAATATTTTTATATACATAGCATATTCCTTCATATAGTCAAATACAGGAATAGTGTTACACACTAAATACCGTACAAAACGAGATTCAGCCTGTCTAGATTCTATTAAGGCTCTCCCGAATAGTGTTACACACTAAATACCGTACAAAACGAGATTCAGCCTGTCTAGATTCTATTAAGGCTCTCCCCTGTATATAATCATAAGATAAAAAATTCTTTAGATTAAAGTGGGTATCGTGCACAGGCTCTAATTCGTACAAATCATAATAGTATAAAGAATCTTCATTTGTTCCTTTTTCAAATATTTCGTCTTCAGTTTTTAGAAATGTAGCTAGCATTTCCATACGCTCCGTCATTGATATACGACTAAGTTGTGCAGCATTATGAAAATGATCATATACATCATCTACTCAATGTAAAGCCTCTCTTAAACGGGCGATATTTCATATATGTGAAACTGAAGCTAGTATCATACGTTTGAAATAAGCCTCATTTGTATCACCTCCGTATCTAGGCATTAGTTCTATACTATTTAAAGATCTAATGTACTTATCTGGTAGTTCGGGAGCAGTTGAATTTATATCTAAATGACGACATGTTGTATTATTTTCATGGACCTGATAGGATAAAACCCGTATTCAGGCTAACCTAGGGTAGAAGTGATCACGTAAAAAACTATCTTTAGCGTTATCCATTGTCTCTAGATTAAGATTAATCACCGGTAATATGTTAGGCAGTGAACTAGAAACTAGATTATACACGCTATTAGGGTTGTATCAATTACCTGTCGTCATATCAAGCCATGGAGTAAATCCTGGGAGCTTATCTTCTATCAAACGTATTAAATTATCCGCATCTATAGGATGGATAGGACGACCCAATTGAGATTTTGCTGGTTTCTCTACGTTATTATAAAAGTAAATAGTACTATCTGTAATAAATTTAGTAAATAAAGTAGTGAAACTCTCACCTAGAAATGATATCGACAGAATATTAATATAATATAATAATCCTAAATCATTATTTATATAAAAAATTAAATTAAATAGTATAGATAATATAAATATATTACGTAATATTTGTAATAATTTTAAATATATATATTTATTTCTTTTTATTATATAAATAAACAATAAAAAAATGAAAAATAAATAAGTATTTCTTAAGATTACTGCATTAAATCCTAATTGTACAGCTAAACTATTAAATAAAAATAAAAAACTTCTAATAATAAGAGCAAATATAATTAATTTACCTATAAAATTATTTTTATTAACTATTGTTTCCAATAGTACTACTCTAAAACAATTCATAAATAGATCTATCTGTTTTCCTAACTTGTTTGAACAATAATAAATAAATATCATAAAAAAATCCCATATTATTGAAGGTATAAATACAAGATATATACAAAAAACAATTAAAAATCTAAATTTGTAATTATATAATTTTTTATGTTGCTTATTGAAAGCAAAGTGTGCTAAATACGTAGCAGATACCCCGTAAATAAAAAGCAAATATAAAATACTTAAATTAAACCCTCAAAAGTATAAACCCTGGCTATTTCATATCATAGTGTAAATGAATGGAACTATAATACTAATTAGAATAGTAAATAGATATCATTTTATATATCTATTTTGTTGTTCTTTAAAAGAGAAAGTAAGTGACTCAATAAATCTAATAGATTTATAATCGTAATATGCTTTATATAATTCGTATCTCTTAGATATAAATTTAAGTAATTTATATCGTGATGTGTTTCTAATTAAGGGTACTACTCTTTTATGTCAAAAAGAGTATATTGTTAAACCTCTTCATTTAAACAATAAACGAGCATCACACGATAATAAAATATAAGCATTTATTAAAATAATTTCAAATATAAGTATCATATAAAAAAAAGAAAAAAAATTTAAATTAACTTAAAATGTATAAAAAAATAATATATTATTCTATTTTTTTTTTATTAATAAAAAAAAAGAACTAAAAAAAAGAACTAAAAAAACTAAAAATAGAGTATTATTGTTCGTATAGTCAAGATACGAATTTTTCTATTGATACAGATTCTATAACAATAGGCATAGAACTGTGTAATATACCACATATCTCTGAACATTGTCCGAAAAAGGCTCCTTCTCTATTAACAAGCACAGAAAATTGGTTAAGTCTTCCAGGGTATGCGTCACATTTTATACCAAGAGCCGGACAAGCATAAGAGTGTATAACGTCTCCTGAAGATACGATAAATCTAACGTGAGTTAGTTCCGGTATTATCACTCTATTATCAACTTCTAATAATCTTAATCCTCCTTCTTCTAAATCAGATTCTGGTACTAAATATGAATCGAATTCTAATTCTTCATCGTCATTATTAGAAAAGTCGGGGTATTGGTAGCTTCAGTATCACTGATGTCCTTCTGCAAATACAGTTAGAGATGGATCAGTTACTTCGTCCATTAAATATAATAGTTTAAAAGAAGGGAAAGCTATTAACATTAAAATAATACCAGGAGTCACAGTTCAGATTAACTCTATAAGAGTTCCATGATTAAGATATTTATTACTAATAGGAGATTTAGTATTTATATAATTTCTAATTATGGATGCCAGAACTCAAGCTACTCCAAATAAAATAATAACTAAGTAAAACATAATATTGTCATGTAGTTCAACTAGAGCCTCCATTTGAGGGCTAGCACTATCTTGGAAAAACACACCTCAAGGTCTAGGTGCGTCACAATGAAAATTGATTAAATTAGTAACAAAAAACATATTAATAAGAGATATACGAGATAAGCTGGTTGTGTCTATTTTTGCGTACTTTCATTTTTATATTAAATTAATAAACAAAATTAATAAAATAAATAAAAATAGGGAATAAAATAAATAAGAGCGCATTATTACTTAGAACTATTAAAAATCAGCTAATTATTTTTTTTTTTTTGCTTAATACATACATTTAGATAAAAAAAACCAAAATATACTACCTTCTTATCCAAGATTCGAACTTGGATCCAGATTTTAGAAGAATCCGACTCTGCCTTTGAGCTAATAAGAATTTTTTTTTATTTTAATGCTAATTAATCCCGTGCAATTTCCACTACACGAACCGTATTTCGACTTAACACCAATTAGAGTCACACATACGAAGATATCTTGAAAAAATTTCTAGTATAAGATAATAATATCTATAGCTAAATAAATTTATTGCTTACGGCATATATATGCCATGGGTAGCAAAAAAGCTGTCTAATTAATGACCTAGATAAAAGATTAACAAGATACCAAACTTATTGCACATACTCCTTTCAGCGCCTGACGAGTGGTTAGTACCTATCTGAGATTAAATCCACCGTGATGTGGTGATTCACGATTACTAGTAATTCCTTTTTCATGTAGCCGAGTTACAGGCTACAATCCATATTATATTCTGTTTTAGAGATTAGCTCAAATTCACATTTTTGCCTCTCTTTGTTCAGACATATGTGGCACGTCTATAGCCCACAATATTAAGGTCATGATGACTTGTCTTAATCCCTGTTATCACGACCAGTGTAGCGGTGAACTGTTTTATTTTTGGCTATGTTTATAATAAAATCACAAAAAAAAAAACAAGGGTTTACGTTAATTTACTGGATCTAACCAAAATCTCACGACATTAACTGAAGACAGCCGTGCAACGCTTGTAATATTTTAATAAATATCATTCAAATTGTGGTAAGGTTTTTCGAGGATTATCGAATTAAATAACATACTTCACTACTGGTTTCAGAAACGGTCTAATGATTTCAGTTCCTGCGTTGCCGCATTACTCTTGAGGTGGAATGCTTACACTTTCATTTATACACTAATTTAACATTTAATCTATAACATTCATAATTTTCTGCCTGGACTACTAGGGTATCTAATCCTATTCGCTCCCCAAGCCTTCGTCCCTCAACGTCAGTTTATACATAGAGGGTTGTTTTCACCGTTATCCGTCCCATTAGTATCAAAAAATTTTATCTTTACACCAATGGTCCTAATATTTACCTCTCATATAAAACTCTAGTAAATCCGTACCTTTTAGAGGCTAGATATACTGTCTAGGTACCCTTTAAACCTAATAAAGATGAATAACACTAGTCTTTCTTGTATTGCCGCGACTGCTGGCACAAGATTTGGTCAAGACATATAGATAGAACATTGTCATTATCATTTAACTATCTAGAACTTTATTCGACGTAGTCGATATGTATATATATAGCATATATACTTACATTCCCCCAAATTGCTGGTTCAGCCGTTAGGCCATTGACCAATATTCCCCACTGCTGTACTATACGTATTGGGGTTTTTTCAGACCCAATGTGATCGATCAACCTCTCAGTTTCGACTACGGACTTTAGCTAGTTAAGCAATTACCTTAACTACTACTTATCCGAACATATTTAAAACGTCTTAAAGCGAAAAATTAAAATTTTAGTTTTTTTTTCTTTAGTATAGATATACATAAATTGATGTATCTGTACATCATAAGGAATTTGTCCTTACTTTAAGTTAGCAAAAATATTTTATACTCACCTTTACACCACTTCATTTATTATTAAATGACGTACGATTAGCATGTGTCAAGCCTTTGGACAGCGTTCAATCAGAGCCATCATCAAACTCAACTATATACCTAATAAATATTATTATCATTTATTCTACATATAATGATATAAAAACAAAAATTATTTTTTGGTTTCTTTTTTAACCAATAAACAAAGCATAGAAAAAATTTGTTTTTCTTTATTTAATTAATATTTTTATCTAAAATTATTATTTTTTTTACCCTGCGGTAAATATATATAGACATAAAAAAAAATTTTTTATTTTTAGAATAAATTTATATTACTAGGTATTATCTCAAAAGAATATATAATACAAGGAACTAATACTATAAAAGCAATAACTATAGGTAAAAGTATAGTTCAAGAGAAAGACATTAATTGATCAAAACGTATTCTAGGGAATGAAGCTCTTACTCAAATAAACACAAATATAAATATACAAGTTTTTAATCCTATAGTTAAACCAAATATTAAACCTTCTATTAATGGGCTAGATAGTATTTCAATAATATTACTATAATTTTTTTCTTGTATAATAATAGTATTATAATCATGATTTAAAGATAATGACTCGACTCCTTGAGTTAAGTATAATATTTGTGTATAATCAAACAAGTATCCTCCAAAAAACAGAATACTAGTTAATACACACATAAGTACTATACTTGCATATTCAGCTAAGAAAAAGAACACGAAAATTACTGCAGCATGTTCAGTCATAAACCCACTAACTAATTCTGATTCAGCTTCTGCTAAATCAAATGGAGCTCTGTTAGTTTCTGCTACAGAACCTATAAAAAATATAATGAATACTGGAAGTAAAGGTATTATAAATCATATCGCTCTTTGAGATTCTATAGTAACAGTTAAATTTAAACTACCAGTTAATAATATTACAAGTAATATAGCAGAACTTAAAATTAATTCATAACTAATTAATTGGGCAGTACTTCTTAAAGAACCTAAAAAGGCATATTTTGAATTAGCAGATCAACCTGCTAATAATATACCATAAGTAGCAAGAGAAGAAACAGCAAACATATATAATATACCTAAATTAAAATCTCAAATAGCTAAACCTGGACCGTATGGTACTACAGCGTAACCTAATAAAGCGAAAATCAAAGTTATAATTGGCCCAAGAAAGAATAATATTAAATTTGCTTGTGTAGGTGAAACATATTCTTTTAAAAGAAGTTTAAGGGCGTCTGCAAATGCTTGAAGAAGTCCATAGTAACCAACTATGTTAGGACCTAATCTTCTTTGCATACTAGCCATTGTTTTTCTTTCTGCTACTGTAACAAATGCTACAGTAAGTAATACGGGAACAGTAACTAATAATACTTCTATAATAGAGATAAGTGTGGGAAAATATACCATATTTTTTTTTGTTATTTATAACTAAAATTTATCAATTTTTGTTTATTAGCGCTTTTTATAAAAATGTGCTATTAAAAATAAAATTTTAGGTTAATAGTGTACATTATCGTTAGATAATGTATTTTTATTACTAATGAAAAAAAAATGTTTAACGTATAAAATGTGCTATTAAAAATAAAATTTTAGGTTAATAGTGTACATTATCGTTAGATAATGTATTTTTATTACTAATGAAAAAAAAATGTTTAACGTAGAAAAATAATGTATCGTTATCATTTTATGATGATATATATGCTAATACAATAGGTATGTATAGCTCAATTTTTTTTTTAATGCTATAAGCATTTTTTTTTTATTAAGATCCTCAATAATATACAGAAAGGAAAAGGAATAATCATACAACATCAACGAAATGTCAGTATAAAATACTAGCTTCAAATCCTAAATGGTGATTTTCTGTTAAGTGGTATGCTAATATACGTCAGAATCCAACTGCTATAAATATAGTTCCAATTATAACGTGTAAACCGTGGAACCCTGTTCCAAAATAAAAACAAGATCCATATGCTCCATCTGTTAAAGTAAATGAAGAAACTGTATACTCTACTCCTTGGAAAAAAGTAAATACAATAGCTAGTAGTATAGTAAATATTCCACCAAATAAACTAGCATTTCTATTTCCTTGTATTAGGGAATGATGTGCATAAGTAATTGTAACACCTGATGCCAATAATAAAACAGTATTTAATAAAGGTAACTCGAAAGCATTTATTGTTTCTATACCTAAAGGAGGTCATTGTGCACCTAATTCAACTGTAGGAGAAAGAGCACTATGAAAATATGCTCAAAAAATAGCCAAGAAAAAAAGAGCCTCAGATATTATAAACAGAGCTACTCCCATATTCAATCCACGTTGTACAGCTAATGTATGATTTCCTAAGAAAGTTCCTTCAGAAATCACATCTCTAAATCAAAATGCCATAGTTGCTGCTACTAATATTAAAGCAGAAATAAATCATATACCTGAATTAGAAACAGCATGCATATTACTAACACCTAAGGTAGTAAGATTATATAAGTTTACACAAATTAAAATAGGTCAAGGAGAAGGAGAAACTAAATGGAAAGGATGACCTTGAAATACACTTCTTTCTGAATTAGACATGTATAAAATAAAAATATATACTCAATTCGACTTTAATAACCGGACATGTATAAAATAAAAATATATACTCAATTCGACTTTAATAACCGGGAAAGCAGTTTACACTTTTTTTTTTAATCCTAAGCTAAGCTAATTTAGTCTTATTATGTATTAATTTATTGAGGTATTTTTCTTCTTTCTTTTATTAATAAATTATTATTAATCTTTCTCCAGTAATTAAAGATATGGGAAGATACCCTGATTCGAACAGAGAACCAACTGTGCCACATACAGTTGCTCTACCTATTGAGCTATATCTACCTTTTTTTTTTATTTTTTTGATCGTTTTTTTCTTATTTTTTTTTTATTAATTTAATAAAAAAGAGAAAAAAGCTATAGGTTGGTTTTCATATTTTTTTTTATATGAAAAAAACTAAAATTTAGAAACTACTTATTCATCCTTTAAGTCCAAAAGCTCCATTACGTGTTTTAGAGTCTACTTTAATAAATTGAACATTTTGTTTAACATGTCCTCTAGATATTTTCGATGAGATCCCTCCGTATGAAGATTCTATATTTTTTAGTGTACCTTTATATTTGTATTTAAATACAGATCTTGAAGCAGTTAAACGTTTTGATAATCTACCTGCAGCTTCTATTCTTACTCCATTTACTGTTTTGTATTTTATATCTTTTAAAATAGAAATTAGATCATTGCTTTTACTAATTTCTTGGTTTACTGTTTTATTTTTGTATAGCATAGGATCAATTTGTGGTATTCTAACCATTCCTATTGCTTTCTTTAAAACTCTCAATAATCGATTATTTCTATTTTTTAATTTTATACTTACAGCTTCAGTTAAAACATTTGAATTATAGTGTAAATATTTAAGATTTACAATATTAAATTCTACATTTTTCTTATAAAGGTTAGAAAGAATATTTTTTAACCCTAGTAAAAATCAATTTTTATATTTAACGTTATTAATAGATATTATTTTTATATAATATAAATATAACATTTCTCTTTTATATAATTTTTTTAGATAACTATTAAAATGTTTGTTTTTATAAAAATTAAAGTATTTATTATTTAATTTAAATGCTTTCATAAATAAAGACTTATGTTTGTCTAAATTATTTAAAAAAAATAAACTTTTTCGTTTAATTAATTTTATTTTTCTTTTATTTAGAGTTATTTTTTTTAAATTTAGCGCGGTAAATTTAGATGCAGGAGAAATATTTTCTTTTATATTAACTGAAGGTAACGATAAATTAGAATTAGTATTATTAATCTTATTATTTTCTAATATAGAAAAAGGAAGACGTATTATATTTTTTAATTGTAGTTTATTATTGCTACTTTTAGAAATAATACTATTATTATTTAATTTATCGAAATTTTTATTAATTCTTAAATCGTTTAATTTAATAAAAGAATATTTTTTATTTCTATTATAAACATACACAGTTATTACTGTTTTGTTATTAGTTTGTTTTATTTCAGGTTTACTAGAAAGTATTCTATTTAAAGATAAACGTTTAAGTCTTATTTGTCTTCGTGAAGATGATTTTTTACCTTTCATTAAAGGATTCAACCAGAAATAACTTTTTACAAATTTAGTTACAAATGTGTCCAATACAGCTGAGTTAGCGGTATTCTTTTCATTAAAAGCATAAAAACTGTTTGATCATTCTTTGAATGATGGTAAAGAGTGCTTTTCTGTATCTGCATTTATTATGTTATTAAAAACTGGAATGTTTTTATAAATTATTTTATTAACCTCTTGGCTTTTATTACTTTCTAATGCAAGTCTTTTAAGTAGTTCATTATTTTTTAATGAAACTGGTTTAATTGTTTCATTATAAACAGAATACTTCTCTATTTGATTAAGAGATAAAAGATTATTTTCTTTTTTAAGATATTCAATCATTATTTATTTTGTTAAAAGATAGATTTGAATTAATTTGTTTTCACTATTCTTACACTAATTGTGTATATTATTTCTTTAAACCTTATCGGTTTATTATTATTTTTTTTTCGTATGTAATACAATTAAAAATTATATTACGTCTTTTTTTATTAACTCCACAGGGTTTATATTTTGATTAATATATGCAAAAAAATAGATGCCTTTTTTTTTTTATTAACTCCACAGGGTTTATATTTTGATTAATATATGCAAAAAAATAGATGCCTTTTTTTTTTCTTCATAAATAAAGCAATTCCATACCTTATGCGTAATTTTAATAAAAAAATAAACTTTACTATCTTCAAAAAAAAGTTTTTTAATCACTAGCCTTATCGCATTTAATGATTATGTATTACTTGTACAAATATAGGCTATACTATATATACTTTATAAGTAACAAAGAGAAAAACTTTAGGTTTGTATATAAATAAAAGGCTTTTAAACCTCTGGTTTGGATAAATATTTTTATACCTTTATATGTATAATAAATAATAAAAGGATATATCTTTTCATAAATTTATTATTTTATGAAATAGATTTTTTTTATTATTATTAATCTAGTCTCCGAGGGAGCCTTAGCATTAAAAAAAAAGCTGGAGAACTGGCTTTTTTTTTTAATGTCTAGATTTAACGGCTATAGGTTAATGGTAGACCATTCGTCTTCCAAACGATATGTACCGATTCGAATTCGGTTGGCCGTAAAAAAGAAACGTATTTATCTGAAAGTCTGAAAGTTTAGACGACATTAAATAAAAGGGTTAGTAACTTAATTGGTAAAGGGCTTTCTTGTCAAGAAAGTAGATGTCGGATCGTAGCCGACCTAACTCGTTTATTAAGAAATGCTGGGTTATTTTTTTTTTATTAGGGAAAAGTTGCTATAGGTAAGGCGAGATATTTGCTAAATATTGTGTTTTAACACCTAATGGTTCAAATCCATTCTTTTCCGTTTTTCTTGTATATATATTCTAAAGAAATGAGACTAAACACTAAAGAGAGCTATTATATTTTTTTAGCGTTTAATGGTTAATTTTATAAGAGTATAGTTTAATTGGCAAAATAGGAAGCTTCAAACTTCAAATTCTCAGTTCAAGTCTGAGTGCTCTTGAGATTACTTTTTTTTTACATAGGATCCATCGCTTCGATATATTCTAAAGAGATAATACTAAAGAGAGTACAGTGATTTATTTTACTAAATAAAAGAGCTTTCTTCTCTTTTTTATTAAATTAATTAATTTAATAAAAAAAAAATAATAAAAAGTAGAAGATTCCTTAACTTAATAGGTAAAGTGTGCTTTTGATAAGAGCATGTTCGACGTTCAAGTCGTCGAGGAATCAATACTTTTTTACATACTAAGTAATTTTTCTTTATAATTTATTTTTTTTTATATATTTTTATAAAAAAAAAATAAGTCGAGGCTAAAAATAACAATGGTTAATTATAATATTCCGTGGACTAATCGGTAAGTCATAAATTTTTGGTATTTAGCATTGAATGTTCGAATCATTCCGGAATAAATATTTTTAATTTATTGCATCATAAAAAACATACATAAAATAAAAATATTAAATAAAGAAAAAAAATTATATGGATTAAAACAAAGAGAATTGGCTGAGTGGTTTATAGCGATAAGCTTGAAACTTGTTTTAGTTAAAGACTAACATCCGTTCGAATCGGATATTCTCTGGCAACATAATCCCTAATTTTATTAAAAAAAGAGTGCTTCTATTATTTTTTATTTATTAATTAAATAAAAAGTCTAGTTGACTCCTTATAAGTAATTATTTTTTTTATAAAAAAAAAATTAGTCGAGGCTAAAAAAAGAAGAACGTTACGCTATTTTTTTTTTAATAAGAATATAAATTTTTTGTAATAATAGGTGTGCTGAAATTGGTATACAGGTTCCACTTAGGATGGAATGGTTTATCCGTGCAAGTTCGAGTCTTGTTACCTATAATTAAAAATATATTACTCGCATTTTATTTTTTTTTTACGTTTATACATAAAAAAATATAATCATTTAATATATTAAATGCGTATTTTTTTTTTTACGGGTTAGAGCCGGGTTGGTTAGGCGCCTCATTTGGGTTGAGGATAAGTTATGTTCGAATCATAATAACCCGAAAGTAGTATTAATTATTTAAATGTTAATACATACTGAGTATAGTAGTATATTTGATATGTAATGTAAAATTTCATCAGAAATGATGGTAAGTATATAAAGAAACTATTACGGATTTACAGCTATATATTAGAGATTTAACAAAATTATGAATTCTTGGAAAAATCCAATACATAAACGAAGTGAATTGAAATATCTTATTAACTTCAGGAAAAAAAATCAAAAGAGATTTTAATCTTTATATATTTAGTTGGAAATATAAAAATATATCATAACTTTATAAAATAAGATATGTTATATATTTTTATAAAATAAGATGAAATATATAAATGATAAGCCTTTAAAGTAAAACGAATAGCTATGCTAATTTGTTTGAATATAGGGAAACCTTTCTCTAAGGCTAGATATGATATATAAGCGATAGTGAGAAGTACCGTGAGGGAAACATTCCAAATAGTAGTTTTATAAGCAGCTCAAGTAAATTGAAAATAAGAGCGTACCTTTTGCATAATGGGTCAGCAAGTTAATGTTAGATGCGAGAGGGGTATCGAATAAAGTAAAATTTATATAATTTAATATAAATATGAAATTATTAGAGTAAAATAAAATGATCCTTCATCATGAGGGACGGTTAGGTAAAGAATAAATATATTTTTTACTTAAGTGAAAAAATCAATTTTCCTTTTCCTAGATAAACCAATTATTAAATAATGAATAAGTATCTAATATTAGACCCGAAGCCTAGTGATCTTACCATGATCAGGATTATAAAAGTCCGAACGGGTGATTGTTGCAAAAATCTCCGATGAATTGTGGTAAGTTAGTGAAAGACAAAACTGACTAGGATAGCTGGTTTTCCGCGAAACCTATATAAGTAGGTAATTCAAATAACATCATAGCAGGTACAGAACTGTGATCTCAGACAAGTTGTGATTTTTATCACTTTGTATATATCGGGGGATCGTGAAGATTTTATCGGTGAGGATTTGCTCTCGGAAGGGCAATGATGAATTTTGAATAATCGGACATAGTACGATAAGGTTGTATGTCTAAAGGGAAACAGCCCAGAACAAGTGTTAAGGTTCCAAAATTATTGTTAAGTGAAAATAAGGAAGTTTTTTTCGTATACAACCAGGAAATAGGCTTAGAAGCGGCCATTTTTTGAAGATCTCGTAACAGAGCACTGGTTTATTTTTTAGTTAAAAGCACCAAAAATTTAACGGATCTAAACAATATACCGACACCTTGTCCATAGATAAGTTAAAATATCTATGGGGTAGCGGAAAGTTGGGCATGTCTTAGATTTAATCTTTTCAAGATTGAATAATAGATTATTTACTGGCCAAGATAAATTTACATGTAAATGTATAAAAACATGTGTATAATCTAGAGATTACCCCAAGTGAGAATGCTGGCATGAGTAACGAAAAAGGGATATCCCCTCGCCTTAAGCTTATGGTATAAAGAAAGTAACGGCCTCTAAGTTTAAATTATCCTAAAGGATTGAACGATGAGAAAATCTTTACATATTTAACAACTTTATCAAATTAATTAAATAAAAATTTAAAAGTGGATAAAGTTCTGGAAAAAAAATATGAATTAAACCGTACCTAGAAACTAACACAAGTAAGCGAGTAGAGTATACGAAGGCGTTTGAGCTAACAATCATTAAGGAACTCGGCAAATTTACACCGTAACTTCGGGATAAGGTGTGCCATTTTTACTAAATAATATTAGTTTAAAAATAGGAGGCATAGAATGGTGTTGTACGACTGTTTAATTAAAACAAAGCACTTTGCAAAAGATGAATAATCAAAGTATTGAGTGTGATTTCTGCCCGATGTTGGCTGGTTAACGGATTTTCTTAGTTGACTAAAATAAACTAGGTTTTGAAGGATACCCCAATCAATGGCGGCCTTACCGATGAGGGTCCTAAGGTAGCGGAATACCCTGGCCGTTAAATGCGGTCTTGCATGAATGATTTAACGATACAACAGCTGTCTCAATGATTGACTCAGTGAAATTGGAATAACTGTGCAGATACAGTTTACCTCTAGTTAGACGAGAAGACCCTATGCAGCTTTACTGTTGCTAGTTATTGGATATGATGGAGCAAGTTGTAGTGTATAAGGTAATTGAAAAGATAAAATTGAAACACCTTTACTTAGCTTATCATATAAGTAAAATAATGATTATTTATTATAATCGTAAAGTTTACACAGCTTATCCAAATAAGAGGAGCATTTTTAATAATGCTCGGGAAACAGTTGCTAGTAGATAGTTTATGCGGGGCACAGATCCCACAAATAGTACCTGGGTGTATCCAAAGTTAATTTTGTAAAAAAGCTAGTTTATTTTTAAAGCTAGCTAATATGTAAATATTTTTGTTTTTTTACAATAATATTTGCATATTTTTATTTTAATTTGTGATAGATTTATTAAAATCTATTCAGTTATCTATCTATTAAGTTAGATTTATTATATTTATTTTAAGTAAGATTTTAACTATATGGAAAATAGATATAAATGAAATAGTAACTGAAATTTATTATTTGCTACGGTAAATATGAATCACTATCAGTATTATTTTTTATTTTTATAATTCGCGCTTTTTTAAAGTATAAGCGATATATGATTGTTATTTTTTATTATAAAAGTTTAATGGCTTAATCTTGCTTTACTGTTTGACTTACACGTCTATCAGTCGCGTAAGCGGGGCATATGATCACAAGATGCATAAAGGAAAGGTCTTGGATTTTTGAAAAAGCTACGCTAGGGATAACAGGCTAATTGCGCCAGAGAGTACAAATTGAGTGCGCAGTTTGGCACCTCGATGTCGGCTTAGCTCATCCACATGAATGCAGGAATCATGAAGGGTACGACTGTTCGTCGATTAAAGAGCTACACGAGCTGGGTTAAATACGTCGTGAGACAGTATGGTTTCTATCTTCTAGAGGAATATAGAGTCTAATAAGAATAGCCCCTTCGTACGAAAGGAGTTGGGTATGCTAACCTCTGGTTTACTTGTTGTTTATTTTTTTTTATCAATATTATCCTATAGGATATTGAAAATTTACAATACACTTTTGTATATATAAATTATATAGGCACGGCAGGAAAGCCACGTTAGTTATAGATAAGTGCTGAATGCATATAGGCGCGAAGCTTATCTTAAGATACTCTTAAATATACGTAATATAATATTACGAGTAAATTTTTATTTATAATAAATTTTTACTGTATAGGCTTTTGCTCAAAGAACTTTGATGTTTTAAGGTAAAAAGTACTAATTTTATTAAAGACTAAATTACATACTTATCGTATACATAAATATATCGCTTGCTTTTCTTTTTTATACCTTTTATTAATAGCAATAAAGAATAAAAAAAAAAATAAAAAGCACTAATTTTTATCTAATATGCGTATATATAAAATAGGTAACACAAGCTGTACTATAAAATTAACATTTGATAGGACAATCTGGAAGAAATATAATTTTTTTTTTAAGAGTAAACTTTTGGTTATAAAAAGAGATTAGTATATAAACATTATGTTTTTTTTTGAAAATGTAACCTTTAAATTCTTTTACTTTAGATCCATGTACAATTACTTAAACTAGGTTATTTGTGTTCAAAAAAAAAAATATATGATATGCAATTTATAAATAAACACTCTCTTATAAAAATAAAAGAAGAAGAAAAAACCCGCTTATTTATAACCTTATTATTAAATATTATAAAAATAATAAGAAAAAGAAAAAGAGAGGAGAGTTCCTTTATTGGTAAAAAGGGTTGAGCTGTAAACTCAATAGCTGATGCTTTTAAGAGTTCGAATCTCTTGTCTCCTATATTATAAAGCATTATATTTTATTCACAGTATATACGTAAACTATGAAAAAAAGAAGATAAGGGACTACCTACGTATTATTTAAGGGGGTATCTTTCCCCCCCCCCACAGGGTAAGTACCTTAATAATATTTCTTCGGTTAAAAAAAGAAGCTTATATTATTGATACAGGTCTAAATAAAATAATAATTAAAAACTGGTTCTAGCCTTTATAGCTCAACGGTAGAGCGGAATACTGTTAATATTCTGATATATGTTCAATTCATATTAAGGGCTAAATATTATTTAAGTACTCAAAAAAAAAATAAAAATTGGTAACTAAAAATAAAACTTAGGCGTATTATCTCAATGGATAGAGGGTTGTGCTACGGACACAAAAGTTGCAAGTTCGAGTCTTGTATACGCTTTTTATTAAAAAATATATCAGTTTATATAAGGTTTATATTAGCCCGGTTAGCATAAAAGCAATGCAACCGTTTTGTAATCGGTAGAAGCAAGTGCGATACTTGCACTGGGCTTATTTTGTATAATAAAAATATATTTATTATTTTTAAGTATGAATTATACTGATGTACACTCTTTATGGTCGCCATATAAACCCAACCAGTATTATACTAAATTTATATATTCTTAGTTAAAGATAAAATAAATTAATGCGGATTAGTGTAATAGTAACACGGTTGGCTCATGACCAGCAAATAGAGGTGCAATTCCTTTGTCCGCATATTATATATATGTACTTTTTTTTAAAGGCTATAGCTTAATAGGTAAAGCAAGCTGCTCATGATAGCTCAGATGAGTGTTCAAGTCATTCTGGCCTTAAATTATACTTAGATTAGCACTTTTTTTCTTAGTGCTAAAAAAATAGCCAAATTATTATATTAAAAATCCGAGTGCTGGAATTGGCAGATCAGATGAGTGTTCAAGTCATTCTGGCCTTAAATTATACTTAGATTAGCACTTTTTTTCTTAGTGCTAAAAAAATAGCCAAATTATTATATTAAAAATCCGAGTGCTGGAATTGGCAGACAGGGAAAATTTAAGCTTTTCTGATATTTAATCGTGAACGTTCAAATCGTTCCTTGGATAAATATGTAATTAATAATTATAAAGACCCACTAGTCAAGAGGTTAAGACATAGCGCTTTCACCGTTACATCTCGGGTTCGAACCCCGAGTGGGTTAATAGGCATATTTTACTCTAAATATTACGCTCTTTTTAATCCTATATATATATATTAGATTATTTTCTTTTATAAAATAAAAGCGTAACCCTTAAAGATATTACCAGGTTTATCTGAAAGTTTTATGATAAAAAAAAGTACAATAAATTGTCAAGGGGATATAGTTTAATTGGTAAAACTGCGATTTTGCATATCGTTATTTTAGGATCGAGTCCTAATATCTCCATAACATATAGTATTTTAGACTCTAAGTCTGAGAAGCTCAATTGGTCGAGCGGAGCTCTGAAGATGCTTAGGCTGTAAGTTCAAGTCTTACCTCAGACAAATAGATTATTTTTAGCTATCTGTAAAATATTGTTATAATACTACCCTGATGGTTTTTTTTTTAGCAGCCGGCCTGAAGGTCAGTTCCGCTAGATTAATAAAAAAAAAAAAAAGAGATTAGCTTAATTGGTAGAGCAACCGTTTTACACACGGTAGGTTAAATGTTCGAATCATTTATTTCTTAAAAAAAAAAAAAAAAGGTTACGCTTATTATATAAAATAGAAGGAGAGCTTAACTTAACGGTAAAGTATGTGACTTTTAATCATTATTATATGAGTTCGAATCTCATAGCTCTTATGATTTAGTATATGTAATACCTTTATTTAATAGTTTTTAGGTTACGCACTTTTTTTTTGCGTAATCTACGCGGATTTTTATCTTTTTTCAGGTAAAATATAATACAGAGCTTTATTTTGATTATATTCATTCCCCTCTTTTTATAACTAAAGGGGGGTCGCATAAAAAACTAAAATATTTTTATGTTTGTTATGAGTAAACATACTAATATTTTTTGCTTGGGATTTTATTTTTATATAAAAAAAGATTTATTTAATTAAAATAATACTCATGAACTTACATAATTTAATCTTAGTTTTGTCCAATTCAAGGTCAGAAAATTTATTGTTAAATAATATAGATATGATACAAAAAGAATCTCAAATCTCTCTGTGACTAGAACGTTGATTTTTATCAAGTAATGCTAAAGGTCAGAAAATTTATTGTTAAATAATATAGATATGATACAAAAAGAATCTCAAATCTCTCTGTGACTAGAACGTTGATTTTTATCAAGTAATGCTAAAGATATAGGAACTTTATATTTAATATTTGCATTATTTTCAGGGTTACTAGGTACAGCTTTTTCTGTATTGATTAGATTAGAACTATCCGGACCAGGTGTTCAATACATAGCAGACAACCAATTATATAATAGTATAATTACTGCTCACGCTATACTAATGATATTCTTTATGGTTATGCCAGCATTAGTGGGTGGATTCGGTAATTTTTTATTACCATTAATAGTAGGTGGGCCTGACATGGCATTCCCTAGATTAAATAATATATCATTCTGATTATTACCACCTAGCTTAATACTATTTGTATTTGCTAGTACAATAGAAAATGGAGCAGGGACAGGTTGAACTTTATACCCACCTTTATCAGGAACTCAAAGCCACAGTGGACCAAGTGTCGACTTAGCTATTTTTGCTCTGCATCTTTCAGGTATAAGTAGTTTATTAGGAGCTATGAATTTCATTACAACTATATTAAACATGAGAAGTCCTGGTATTAGCTTACATAAATTAGCTTTATTTGGATGAGCTATAATGGTAACAGCAGTACTATTATTACTTTCTTTACCTGTGTTAGCCGGTGCAATAACTATGGTATTAACAGACAGAAACTTTAACACATCTTTCTTCGAAGTAGCAGGAGGAGGTGATCCTATATTATACCAACATTTATTCTGATTCTTTGGACACCCTGAAGTTTATATATTAATTATACCAGGTTTCGGTATAATTAGTACAACTATTTCAGCTAGCTCTAATAAATCAGTATTCGGATATCTTGGTATGGTATATGCCATGATGTCTATTGGAGTATTAGGTTTTGTAGTTTGAAGTCATCACATGTACACAGTTGGATTAGACGTAGATACAAGAGCCTATTTCACAGCTGCTACTTTAATTATTGCTGTGCCAACTGGAATTAAAATATTCAGTTGATTAGCTACTTGTTACGGTGGATCATTACACTTAACACCTTCAATGCTATTTGCTTTAGGGTTTGTGTTTATGTTCACTGTAGGAGGGTTAAGTGGAGTTGTTTTAGCTAACGCTTCTCTTGATATTGCTTTCCATGATACTTACTATGTGGTTGCTCATTTCCACTACGTTTTAAGTATGGGAGCTGTATTTGCACTATTTAGTGCTTGATACTTCTGAATACCTAAAATATTAGGATTAGATTATAACATGATGTTAGCGAAAACTCACTTCTGAATATTATTTATGTTGCACTATTTAGTGCTTGATACTTCTGAATACCTAAAATATTAGGATTAGATTATAACATGATGTTAGCGAAAACTCACTTCTGAATATTATTTATAGGGGTTAATGTTACATTCTTCCCTCAACACTTCTTAGGACTACAAGGAATGCCTAGAAGAATAAGTGATTACCCCGACGCTTTCGCAGGTTGAAACTTAGTAAGTAGTTTTGGTTCTATTATCTCTGTTGTAGCTACATGAGTATTCTTACACTTAATATATCTTCAATTAGTTGAAGGTAAAAGTGTATCTAGATACCCTTGACTTACACCACAATTTTATAGTGATCTATTACAAACATTACTAAGTAGATCATATAGTAGTTTAGAGTGAGCCCTAAATAGTCCACCTAAACCACATGCGTTTACAAGCTTACCTCTGCAAAGTATTTTGTAAAAAAATATAAAATGGCGGCTATGTTTCTTTTAGTTATTTTGTTTTTTAAACTGCCATTTACATTTCTTATTAATAAATTAAATATTAATATTCTTTTATTTTTAATTACAGGAATATCTGCTACTTTATTATATATAATTAAAAAATTAACTGGAGAAGTACAACATAAACAATTTGAAGAAATTTCTACAAAAGAAATATTTATTGTATTTATAACTGCTGTTTTAATTTCTCTATTTATAAATATACTGAGTTTTTTGTTCTTGCAATATTTATTTGATTATTTATACATATATTTATTATTACATGTATATATAGAGGATGGACATAATGGATTTAAAAGTTTTTCCTTATATATGGATAAAAGTAATGACAATAATGAAATAAGCAGAACTTCTAGCAAAAGTAGTACAACTTTAAAAGGAGATTCGGTAAAAGGCGAGTCTAGCGGAGACGAAGATAAATATACTGAAAAACCTAAAGGTGGAGATATAATTAGAGCCATTTTTGATAAAAAAAAAGATTTAATTAAAACAGAAAAACAGTTAGATAAGTTAATAGATTCATTAAATGATCTTAAAGTAAAAGAGGATGTTTCTATAATAGTAGATAAAGAAGGAAATATGGAACTTGATCTTCCGGGGAATACATCACCCCAAAAAGACAAAAACTTAAAAGCTCGAGCTAATATAATAGATAGAGCTTTTGCCACTCAATTAAATACACATGGTGTTGAATTAAAAGAGATGGAAAATTTTTTACATGAATGAGAAAAAAATTCTTATGTTAAAACATTTAGAGATATGTTTAATAAAAGAAATGCACGGCACACTGAAATTAAACAAAATTTCGACAATCTTTTAGACAAAGAAGATTAAAAAAAATATAATAGAGGCTTTTTAAATATAGCTGTTTTTTTTTATAGGAAGTCCAATTAACTCTCCAATAAATATATTTTTATTTAACTTTTCTTATTTTTATTAAGTAAAAAAAAATAATAGCGCTTAAATGTAAAAAAAAATTGTTTATTGGTTAAAAAAGAAACCAAAAAATAATTTTTGTTTTTATATCATTATATGTAGAATAAATGATAATAATATTTATTAGGTATATAGTTGAGTTTGATGATGGCTCTGATTGAACGCTGTCCAAAGGCTTGACACATGCTAATCGTACGTCATTTAATAATAAATGAAGTGGTGTAAAGGTGAGTATAAAATATTTTTGCTAACTTAAAGTAAGGACAAATTCCTTATGATGTACAGATACATCAATTTATGTATATCTATACTAAAGAAAAAAAAACTAAAATTTTAATTTTTCGCTTTAAGACGTTTTAAATATGTTCGGATAAGTAGTAGTTAAGGTAATTGCTTAACTAGCTAAAGTCCGTAGTCGAAACTGAGAGGTTGATCGATCACATTGGGTCTGAAAAAACCCCAATACGTATAGTACAGCAGTGGGGAATATTGGTCAATGGCCTAACGGCTGAACCAGCAATTTGGGGGAATGTAAGTATATATGCTATATATATACATATCGACTACGTCGAATAAAGTTCTAGATAGTTAAATGATAATGACAATGTTCTATCTATATGTCTTGACCAAATCTTGTGCCAGCAGTCGCGGCAATACAAGAAAGACTAGTGTTATTCATCTTTATTAGGTTTAAAGGGTACCTAGACAGTATATCTAGCCTCTAAAAGGTACGGATTTACTAGAGTTTTATATGAGAGGTAAATATTAGGACCATTGGTGTAAAGATAAAATTTTTTGATACTAATGGGACGGATAACGGTGAAAACAACCCTCTATGTATAAACTGACGTTGAGGGACGAAGGCTTGGGGAGCGAATAGGATTAGATACCCTAGTAGTCCAGGCAGAAAATTATGAATGTTATAGATTAAATGTTAAATTAGTGTATAAATGAAAGTGTAAGCATTCCACCTCAAGAGTAATGCGGCAACGCAGGAACTGAAATCATTAGACCGTTTCTGAAACCAGTAGTGAAGTATGTTATTTAATTCGATAATCCTCGAAAAACCTTACCACAATTTGAATGATATTTATTAAAATATTACAAGCGTTGCACGGCTGTCTTCAGTTAATGTCGTGAGATTTTGGTTAGATCCAGTAAATTAACGTAAACCCTTGTTTTTTTTTTTGTGATTTTATTATAAACATAGCCAAAAATAAAACAGTTCACCACTACACTGGTCGTGATAACAGGGATTAAGACAAGTCATCATGACCTTAATATTGTGGGCTATAGACGTGCCACATATGTCTGAACAAAGAGAGGCAAAAATGTGAATTTGAGCTAATCTCTAAAACAGAATATAATATGGATTGTAGCCTGTAACTCGGCTACATGAAAAAGGAATTACTAGTAATCGTGAATCACCACATCACGGTGGATTTAATCTCAGATAGGTACTAACCACTCGTCAGGCGCTGAAAGGAGTATGTGCAATAAGTTTGGTATCTTGTTAATCTTTTATCTAGGTCATTAATTAGACAGCTTTTTTGCTACCCATGGCATATATATGCCGTAAGCAATAAATTTATTTAGCTATAGATATTATTATCTTATACTAGAAATTTTTTCAAGATATCTTCGTATGTGTGACTCTAATTGGTGTTAAGTCGAAATACGGTTCGTGTAGTGGAAATTGCACGGGATTAATTAGCATTAAAATAAAAAAAAATTCTTATTAGCTCAAAGGCAGAGTCGGATTCTTCTAAAATCTGGATCCAAGTTCGAATCTTGGATAAGAAGGTAGTATATTTTGGTTTTTTTTATCTAAATGTATGTATTAAGCAAAAAAAAAAAAATAATTAGCTGATTTTTAATAGTTCTAAGTAATAATGCGCTCTTATTTATTTTATTCCCTATTTTTATTTATTTTATTAATTTTGTTTATTAATTTAATATAAAAATGAAAGTACGCAAAAATAGACACAACCAGCTTATCTCGTATATCTCTTATTAATATGTTTTTTGTTACTAATTTAATCAATTTTCATTGTGACGCACCTAGACCTTGAGGTGTGTTTTTCCAAGATAGTGCTAGCCCTCAAATGGAGGCTCTAGTTGAACTACATGACAATATTATGTTTTACTTAGTTATTATTTTATTTGGAGTAGCTTGAGTTCTGGCATCCATAATTAGAAATTATATAAATACTAAATCTCCTATTAGTAATAAATATCTTAATCATGGAACTCTTATAGAGTTAATCTGAACTGTGACTCCTGGTATTATTTTAATGTTAATAGCTTTCCCTTCTTTTAAACTATTATATTTAATGGACGAAGTAACTGATCCATCTCTAACTGTATTTGCAGAAGGACATCAGTGATACTGAAGCTACCAATACCCCGACTTTTCTAATAATGACGATGAAGAATTAGAATTCGATTCATATTTAGTACCAGAATCTGATTTAGAAGAAGGAGGATTAAGATTATTAGAAGTTGATAATAGAGTGATAATACCGGAACTAACTCACGTTAGATTTATCGTATCTTCAGGAGACGTTATACACTCTTATGCTTGTCCGGCTCTTGGTATAAAATGTGACGCATACCCTGGAAGACTTAACCAATTTTCTGTGCTTGTTAATAGAGAAGGAGCCTTTTTCGGACAATGTTCAGAGATATGTGGTATATTACACAGTTCTATGCCTATTGTTATAGAATCTGTATCAATAGAAAAATTCGTATCTTGACTATACGAACAATAATACTCTATTTTTAGTTTTTTTAGTTCTTTTTTTTAGTTCTTTTTTTTTATTAATAAAAAAAAAATAGAATAATATATTATTTTTTTATACATTTTAAGTTAATTTAAATTTTTTTTCTTTTTTTTATATGATACAAGCAGCTAAAATAATAGGAACAGGTTTAGCTACTACGGGTTTGATAGGAGCAGGTGTTGGTATAGGTGTAGTATTCGGAGCATTAATATTAGGAGTATCCAGAAATCCATCTATGCGGGGTCAATTATTTTCTTATGCCATCCTAGGTTTTGCCTTTTCAGAAGCAACGGGTTTGTTTGCTCTAATGATGGCTTTTCTTCTTCTATACGTTGCTTAGATGAAATCTGTATAGATGAAATATATTTAAATAAACCCTATACATATAAAACATATTTAAATAAAATCTACATAGATGAAATATATTTAAATAAAAAGATAAAAGAATACCTCGCTACATTCAATATATTTTATCTAATATTAAGAAACAGCTTCTTATATTTTAAACTAAAATATAATAAGTTTAAGATTTTAATTTAGGACATATTAAAATTAGTGAAATAGTACGTAAACCTAAATATTAATAATTAATTAAAAAATTAATTATAACATTAATAATAGCAGATATTTAGAAATAACATTTAATATTTATAAAAATACAAATTTATGAGAATTATAAAAAGTCACCCTCTTCTTAGTTTAGCTAATGGTTATTTAGTTGATTCACCTCAACCTTCAAATTTAAGTTACTTATGAAATTTTGGTTCTTTACTAGGATTATGTTTAGTTATACAAATTGTAACAGGTATAACTTTAGCTATGCATTACAACCCTAGTGTATTAGAAGCCTTTAATTCTGTAGAGCATATAATGAGAGATGTTAATAACGGTTGATTAATCCGTTATTTACACTCAAATACAGCATCTGCTTTTTTCTTCTTAGTTTACCTACACATAGGTAGAGGTTTATACTATGGATCATATAGAGCACCTAGAACATTAACTTGAGTATTAGGTACTCTAATTTTCCTAGCAATGATTATTACAGGATTCCTGGGTTATGTTTTACCTTACGGTCAAATGATGAGTATAAGCTACTGTTATTACAAATCTTATGAGTGCAATACCTTGAATAGGACAAGATATAGTTGAATTCATTTGAGGAGGTTTTTCAGTTAATAATGCAACTTTAAATAGATTTTTTGCATTACATTATGTTTTACCTTTTATAATAGCCGCATTAGTATTAATGCATTTAATTACATTACACGAAAGCGCTGGATCAGGTAACCCTTTAGGTGTATCAGGTAATTACGATAGAGTACCTTTTGCTCCTTATTTTATATTTAAAGATTTAATAACTATATTCTTATTTTTTATAGTTTTATCTATATTTGTTTTCTTTATGCCTAATGTTTTAGGAGATAGTGATAATTATATTATGGCCAACCCTATGCAAACTCCACCTGCTATAGTGCCTGAATGATATCTTTTACCTTTCTACGCTATATTAAGATCTATACCTAACAAATTACTAGGAGTTATAGCTATGCTTTCTGCTATACTAGCATTATTAGTTATGCCTTTCACAGATCTAGGTAGAAGTAGAGGTTTACAATTCAGACCTTTAAGTAAATTAGCATTTTATATATTTGTAGTTAATTTCCTTATATTAGGACAAATTGGAGCTAAACACGTTGAATCACCATTTATAGAATTTGGGCAAATAAGTACAGTTTTATACTTTTCACACTTTTTAATAATTTTACCTTTAATTAGTTTAATTGAAAACAGTTTAATAGAATTACGTTCTTATAATAAATAAGCTTTATATAAAGTTTATTACGCACTTATAACTAATAAATTTTAATAGAGATACGTACCTGTAACACAGAAGGTTTACAGAATTACGTACCTCTAAATTGTTAAATTTAATACAGTTACGTAACTGTAACAAAGGAGGATTACAGAGTTATATTCCTGTAATCCATGATCTTCATTATAAGTACGTACTTATAACAAATAAATTTTACATAATTACTTATATGTAAAGTATGATATTAAATATAGGTATGTACCTGTAATAAAGAAAATTTACAGAATTACGTACCTAGTAATAAAAAAAATTTTTTTTATACCTTTATTAAATTTTTAGCTGGAAAGGATCTTTTTATAAGGTATATTATTTTTCCTGTATAATCAATAAGCCGGGATAGTTCAATTGGTTAGAACATTAATTTCATGCATTAAGAATGAGAATTCAAATTTCTCTCCCGGCTGTATAAAACCAGTTATATTTAATATACTTATTTTTTTTTAGTCTTATATATTTAACCAGGTTCAACTTATTTATTATTTTAGATCTAAATATTTATAGTTAAAAATACCAAAAATATAGTAAGTAATGCCATGTATTTTTAACTATACAAAAGGTGTAATAGATTAAAGAAGAAAAAAGGGATAGTGTTATACACAGTAATGATGCCTAAAATATTATTTATTAAATTAAAAAAGGGGTACATAATTTATCCCGTGAGGATTCAGCTATATAAATGGATTAAACCAAAGTTATCTTTATATCTATGTTATATATAGAAATATAAAATAATATATCATAAAAAAGTAAAATACCACAAAAAAAAATATATATATTTATATATGAATTTATCTTTAATCCTTTTTTTAATAGGTATACTAGGATTTGTTTTAAATAGAAAAAATATAATTTTAATGCTTATTTCTATAGAAATTATGTTACTAGCTATTACATTTTTAATTTTAATCAGTTCTCTTAGTTTTGACGATATATTAGGTCAAACTTATGCCATATATATTATATCAATAGCTGGAGCAGAATCTGCTATAGGTTTGGGTATATTAGTTGCATTTTATAGACTAAGAGGAAGTGTGGCAATAGAATTCAAATAATGTATTTAGCTATATTAACACTGCCTCTTTTAGGTTCAATTTCTTCAGGGTTTTTCGGAAGAAAAATAGGTGTAAGTGGAGCGCAGGCTATAACTTGTACTTCAGTTATATTAACTACTATTTTCGCCATTGTTGCTTTCTTTGAAGTAGGTATGAATAATATACCTGTATCTGTAGAACTTTTCAGATGAATAGACTCAGAATCTCTTAATGTGTTATGAAGCTTTAATTTCGATTCTCTAACAGTATCTATGCTGATACCTGTACTAATAGTTTCTTCTTTAGTACATGTATATTCTATAGGTTATATGAGTCATGATCCTCATAACCAAAGATTTTTTAGTTATTTAAGTTTATTCACATTTATGATGATAATACTTGTAACATCTAATAATTACTTATTAATGTTTGTAGGTTGAGAAGGAGTTGGAGTATGTTCTTATTTATTAGTTAGTTTCTGATTTACTAGAATAGCTGCTAATCAGAGCTCTCTTTCTGCTTTTTTAACAAATAGAGTAGGAGATTGTTTTCTTACTATAGGTATGTTTGCTATATTATGAACTTTCGGTAATGTAGACTACTCAACCGTGTTTTCAACTACACCTTTTATAAGTGAAAACGTTATAACATTAATAGGAGTATGTTTATTAATAGGTGCTATGGCTAAAAGTTCTCAAGTAGGTTTACACGTATGATTACCTATGGCTATGGAAGGTCCTACTCCTGTTTCTGCTTTAATACACGCTGCTACAATGGTTACAGCTGGAGTTTATTTATTAATGCGTAGTTCTCCTTTAATAGAGTATAGTAACACAGTATTATTACTTTGTTTATGAATAGGTGCAATTACAACTGTATTTAGTTCTCTTATTGGTTTATTTCAACAAGATATAAAAAAAGTTATAGCTTATTCGACAATGAGTCAATTGGGAATGATGGTTATAGCTGTAGGTTTATCTTCTATTATTACTTTGTTTATGAATAGGTGCAATTACAACTGTATTTAGTTCTCTTATTGGTTTATTTCAACAAGATATAAAAAAAGTTATAGCTTATTCGACAATGAGTCAATTGGGAATGATGGTTATAGCTGTAGGTTTATCTTCTTATAATTTAGCGTTATTTCATTTAGTTAATCACGCTTTCTATAAAGCACTTTTATTCTTAGGAGCTGGAGCTGTAATACATGCAGTTGCAGATAATCAAGATTTTAGAAGATACGGAGGGCTAAAGGCTTTCTTACCTTTAACTTATTCAGTTATGTTAATTGCTTCATTGAGTTTAGTAGCCTTTCCTTTCATGACAGGATTCTATTCTAAAGACTTTATACTTGAGTCAGCATATGGACAATTCCATTTTTCTGGTACAGCTGTATATTTTATAGCTACGATTGGTGCAATGTTTACTACATTATATTCAGTTAAAGTATTATACCTTACTTTCTTAACTAACCCTAACGGGCCTTTAATAAATTACAAACATGCTCATGAGGGAGACATCTTTATGAGTTTACCTTTAATTATATTAGCTGTTTTCTCTATATTCTTTGGTTATATAACTAAAGATATATTTATAGGTTTAGGTACTAATTTCTTTATAGACAATAGTTTATTTATTCACCCTTCACACGAGATAATGATAGATACAGAATTTGCTGTCCCTACTTTATTTAAAATATTACCTTTAATATTTACTGTTTCATTAAGTATTATTTCTATTATATTATCTGAATTTGCACTTAAACCATTAATTGGTTTCAAGTTGTCTAGAATAGGATATAATATATATAGTTTCTTCAATCAACGTTTTTTAGTAGAAATGTATTATAACAAATATATAACAAATTTAACTTTAAAATTAGGGGGTCAAACAACTAAAATAATAGATAAAGGATCTATAGAATTAATTGGACCTTATGGATTAGAAAAAGGATTAACTAGTTTAAGTAAAAGTATGTCTAACCTTGATACAGGTGTTATTACATCATACGCGTTATATATATTAGTAGGATTTACTTTTTATATTTTAATGCCTTATCTTTATGTTATAGATAATACTTTATTAATAATTATATTATTTGGATTGCTATATATACCTAGTTCTTATTACTATAAATAGTAAAAAAAAAATAGATATATACTAAAAAAAAAATTAATTATATAATTTGTAAATGAAAAATATTAATACATATTACCTTTTTTATTTATGTTTATTAATGTAATATTATACTTTTTTTTTTACATTTTATTTCTCATTCTTTTCATTATTTAATGTAAAGGATTGTCTACTTTCTATAGAAAGTGCGTTTTTCCCTAATTCAAAAGCAAACCCTAGTGTTAACACTAAGAAAAATATTAACATAACTATAAGACCAAAAATACCATTAAAGTATGCACTTACTACATAAGGATAAACTAATAATATTTCTAAATCAAATAATAAAAATAATAAAGCAAATACGAAAAATGAAATACTAAATTCACTTCTGTTTTGACCTAAAAAAGAGTGAAAACCACATTCGAAAGCACTATCCTTTTCTTCGTAAGGATTATGTGGAGCAAAAATAAAATTAACCGCTAATAATATTACAGCTAATATAGGAATAAAGAAAAAGAAAAAAGTTTGACTTGACATTATGATTTGAATATAATAAGTGAGAGTACACTTACTATATTAAATCATTCTTCTGGTATATATATAAATAATAAAATAATTAAAGTTAATATAGCAATAATGCTACTTAAAGCAGTACTTATTGTAAATTGACTAAACGCTACTTCATTACTTTGAGATGATTGTTTTCTCAAAATAACAGTATTTAAATTTTCGTTATTTCTATAATTATGTTTAAAGAAAAAAATCTCTTTTATTAAATTTAAATAGTAAGATGCTCCTATTACACTAGTAATAACCGCAACTAAAGCCATGAAAACATAACCACTATCTAAAGCTGCACTTAAAACCATCTGTTTAGCAAAAAATCCTATAAGGGGAGGGATACCCACAAATGAAAATAGCGTAATGGCTAAACTTAAAGCTAAAAAATGGTTAATATAAAAATAACCTTTTAATTGGCTAATTAATTGCACAGGTGAATTTTCTTTGTCTATTAATTCTTTCTTGTTATATAATCTACCATCATTATATATATATGTATATAAGCTGTATCCTATTGTAACTAACAATATAAATGCATTTAAATTTGAGATAGAGTATTGTAAAATATAAAAAATATAAGCTTGTATTGATTCGATTGAACAAATAGATAATGACAATAATATAAATCCTACATGAGATATTGTACTATAAGCAAATAATCTTTTTATTCTGAATTGAAATCCTACATGAGATATTGTACTATAAGCAAATAATCTTTTTATTCTGAATTGAGTTAAACCTAAAATAGAACCTACTATTAATGATAATAAACTACTGATTAATAATATAATTTTTCAAGAAAAATCGAAAGTAATAGATTCAGTGTAATAAACTAATTCTAAGAAAAAAATAAAAATAGATATTTTAGGTATTATAGCTACGTAAGTTGTTACTATTGTAGGTATTCCGTCATAAACATCCGGAGATCAAAAATGGAACGGAGCGGCACTTACTTTAAATAAAAATCCTACTGCCATTATTATAAGAGCTAATTGTATATAATTAGACTCGTATAAAGAGTTCAGGATTAAAGAATGCTCATCTGAGTTAGATATACTATTTATTAAGTATATATTATCTAAATTAGTTGTACCAGAATTAGCATATAAGATGGCAGAACCGAATAAAATAAAACAAGAAGACATACCTCCTAGTAAAAAATAAGTTAATCCGCTTGCTGTAGAAGACTCAGAATCTTTATATATAGTAGATAAAATATATAAACCATAACTTTGTAATTCTATAGCTAAAAAAATTGAAACTAAATCTGCGGAACTCATTAAGAAAACTGCACCTGTTATGATAAATACTATAACTAATGAGTATTCTATTATATTAAATTGATCTGAGTGTTTACTAATTATAGATTCATTGTAGTATGTATCTGATCTTATAATATTTTTTAATCCTCCGGATATGTTTATGTCTGCTATTCTAGGATAAAAAGCACTAAGTGTAAGCACTGCTGCACTTATTAATAGAATAAATATATTAAATGTTTGTGTTAAAACACTAACATTAAATAAACCACCAAATATTCCAATCCCATTATTGTAACTAAGGGAATTTAAATATAAAAAATTAAAAGTTAAAAAACTAGTATAAAGTAAACTAGTTATTACTGTTCTAGAAAACAGAATGGATTTATCTCGTCTTATGGTAACGGCATTTGATACTAGTAAAAAAACTAAAGAAAAAATTAACATTATACATAAAAGCTCATCCCTATTTTTTTTATCAAATTAATAAAAAAAAAATAACTAGTCTCCGGGTAATACTAGGGAGAGCGTTACGTTGAATTAAATATCCTATTATTAGATCTAAAGAAAAAAAATTAATATTACATTTCTCGTTCTAATATGCCCATGATTCTGCTTATTGAAAAACAGAAAAGGAAAGGGATGAGGAGGAATTGAACCCCAAATATTTGATTTGCAGTCAAAACGTAAACCTTTTACTACACATCCCTATATGAAAAAAGTCGAAGTATATAGCGCTTATTTTTTTTTAAGCTACCATCGATATTCGACTTTTTTTTTCATAGAAAAAAGCAAAGCTATATTTATATTAGTTTTGATATATCAATGATGAAACAGAGTAGTGTAATCCGTCTAAAATAGGAGAAGGGTATATACCCAGTACTACAGTAAATACAACTAATGTGAATAATATAACAAATTCACGTTTATTTAAGTCAGGTATACTTACTTTAAATAAGTTTGATAGTGATCCTGCAAAAGCTATTCTGTTAAACATATACATAGTATATGCAGCACTAAATACTATAGAAGAACTAGCAAATGCCCCAAGTAAAGGCATTTTCTCGAAAGCACCATAAAGACTCATAAATTCTCCTACAAAATTTAGAGATAAAGGTGTACCAGCATTACCTAAACAAAGTATAAAAAATAATATAGAAAATAAAGGCATTATTTGTGTCATACCTCTATAGAAAGTGATTAATCTAGTAGAAGATCTATCATATAATACACCTCCAGCACATATAAATAAACCAGAAGATACAAATCCGTGTGCTAATCCAAGAGTAATACTACCTTCTATACCCTGTATAGTATTACTAAATACACCTAAAAGATATACAGCTGCGTGTGATACAGAACTATACGCAATAAGCTCTTTAATATCTATTGTTCTTAATGTACTAAGACTAGCATATATAATAGTTATAACTCCTATTACATAAATTATAGATGAAAAATAAATATAAGCTTTAGGTAGTAATGGTAGTATTAATCTAAGTATACCATATAATGCTAATTTTAATACTATTCCTGCTAATATTATACTACCACCTAAAGGTGACTCAACGTGAGCTTTAAGTAATCAAGAATTTAAAAATATTGTAGGAGTTTTAACAGCAAAAGCTATAAAAATACCATAAAATAAAAATAACTGAGTTACAAAATTAAAGTTTGTTTTATATAAAGCATCAAAATCAGTAGTACCCATTATTGAAGACATAGTAAGTATAGATAATAATAAGAATAATGAACCTAAAAGTGTATATAAAAATAAATAAAAACTGGCTCTTACTCTATTACTAGATCCATATAAACCTATCAGTAAAAAAAGGGGAGGTAATATACTTTCAAAAAATATATAAAATAAAAGAATATCTAATACTAAAAACACAGCTAATAATAAACTTTCTAATAATAGTATAATTATAACATAAGATCTTACATTTTGTGATATTGATGTTCAATTAGAAAGTAAAGCTATAGGCATTATTATAGTAGTTAGAAGAACAAAATAAATAGAAATACCATCTACACCTAAATAGAAATCAAAACTATTTATTTTGTGATATTCTTGTACAAATTGGAATTGGTTAGTACTAAAATTAAAAAATATGAAAACAATAAAAGAAATAAATAGATTTATAATTGAAACAGTTAAAGCTATCGTCTTAATAAGTGTTAAATTTGGATTTAATCTTGTACTTGTAATATCTAACTGGTGATCAGTTACAAGAGGTAATTTTATATTTTCGCTATATGTAGTTGTAAGTATTATAAATATACCTAATAAAGGTAGTGTAATTAAAGAAAGAAGTAACATATATTTTATTTGAATTAATTTAATTTTACTTAGTTTATGCGTAAAAACAGATATATCTGTGATGATTGTAGCACGAAATCTTTTTTTATTATATGAAATATTTGTCATATATTTCATATAAAAAGTTAAATAAAACCATCATTATTATGAAGGGAAAAATATATATATTTTTTTTTACTCTTATAAATAAATTTAACTAATTCTACAAAAAATTGTAAACTATTATTGTTTAATAGTTATAATTTTTTTTTACTCTTATAAATAAATTTAACTAATTCTACAAAAAATTGTAAACTATTATTGTTTAATAGTTATAATTATTGCACCCACCATAGCTAATAAAAGTATAATTGATGTTATTATTAATCATAAAGGATATCCAGTATAAAGTATATTACCTATATTTGTAATATGAGATGTTTCTGCTAATGCTCCGTCTCAGATTTGAGAAGTAACAAAAGATGTATCATTATTATAGTTAAATATATGTTTTGCATTATTAGAAAAACTACTATAGAAATTTTGTTCACTTATAAAAGAACTAGATACAGTGTTATTTTTTCCTTCCAAAGAATTAACTAAAAATAAAGAATTATTTGAAGGTAATAGTTTATGTAAAGTAACTACGAATACCATACCTATAAATATACCTAAAGGTATACTGTTGTTATTATCAGTTATAAGTTCAGATACTCTTATATTTATTAACATTAATATGAATAAAAATAAAATAGAAACTGCACCTACGTATACTAATAGGTAAGATAAACCTATAAAATTCATACCTAACATCATTAAATAACTAGCTATAGAAAAAAATAAACCTATTAAAAATAAAACAGATACAATAGGGTTTTTACTAATTATGACAAAAATACCACATAATACAGCCGATATTGAAATTAAATTTAAAATAAAGTAACTGTAACCGTCAGTAAATATTTCATTTAATATATATAAATTTGACATTTCTTATATTGAAAAATACCTCAATACATAGTAATAAAAATATCATGTTAATGATATATAGATTATTTTTAGATGTTTTATTATCTTTTTTTTTTCATGATAACCTTATGAGAATTATTAATTACCTAGGCATTAAAAAAAAGCCTGGTCTCCAGCGAAGCTAAGGCTCCCCAGGAGGCTAGGCATTAAAAAAAAGCCTGGTATCCAGCGTAGCCAAGATATTATTATAAAAAAGGAGACTAAGGTTTAAAAAGATTTTTTTTTAATGTAATTCTACAGCATCCTTAATATAAGAACAACTTAAAACTACAAAAACTTGAGCTTGTATGAAAGCAATACCTAACTCTAATCCTGAGAATGCAATAATAAATGCTAAAGGCAGTAATCCTAAGATAAAGAAGATTATACCAGAAGTCATTATATTATATGTGAATCCACTTAATATGTTTAATAGCATATGCCCAGATAATATGTTTGCGGCTAATCTTAAACCTAAAGAAACATTACGTGCTAGGTATGATATAAATTCTATTAGAACTAATAAAGGTAAAAGGGCTAAAGGACAACCTGCAGGTACAAATAAAGAAAAGAATTTTAATCCATGTTTATTAAGTCCTAAGATTGTAGCACCTAAAACAACTGTGAAACTTAATGAGAAAGTTAAAATAAAATGACTTGTAGCGGCAAATCCATAAGGAACTAAACCTACTAAATTATTTACTAAAATAAACACAAATAATACATACATAAAAGGAAAATATATTTGACCTTTTTTTTCACTTATTATGGTTAATAACTATACCATGCACTGTAGCATATATAGATTCTTGAGCTATTGATCAGCTATTTGGCACTAATTTATCATTATTATCAGAAAGAAGACTTATTACAAAAACTAAGTAACCAGCAGTTACTAAATAGAATCCTATATTAGTTAAAGATAAAGATAAATCACCTAAAAGAGGGGCATCTAAACTTAGTAAATCTCTAATTTCGAATTGATCTAAGGGACTTGTTGCGTATTCAAATGTATATGTCATATATTAAATTTTTAATGTTTAAAATATTTATTAAAATTTATTATTTTTTTTTTAGTATTCATGTTTAACCAAATATTCTTTATTAAAAAATAAGAAATTAGATACAATATAAAGATTGAAAAAAAAAATAAAACCTTTTTTTTTTAAGCACTACGCTTTATTTACTAATATAATTAAAAACTTTAATTAAAGTTTACTAATAAATACACGAGTAGAAAATAAACGAAGAGCTCTAGGTAATATGTATTTTGAAAATACATATACTAGTAATATAATTATAGCAAAAGCAAATGTTACTTGGTTTAAAAAATAAAATGGTACTAATTGTGGCATAATTAAAAAATAAAATAAAAGTTATTGCTGGTGTTATACAAAAAAACTCTATAAAAAAAGTTATAATAGTAAAGGAAAAAGTATTTTTTTTTTACTTTCTAGAAATAGAAAAATTAACTCCTTTTTTTTTTTTAGGCATTATCTCATAACTCTAAAAGGATTTTTAGTCGTAATTTCATGCTTTACATAAGAAGTAATAGTTTTGCTAGAAAACATTTCAGGTTCAAAAGCCAAAGTCTTAGGGTCTCTAGTATAAACCTCATGGTCAACTGAAAAAGAAATAGTTTTAGGTGTTACTGTTTCAGGGGTAGTAACAATTATACCTTTATACATTTTTATAGCTTTATATCCATATTTAGGTGTTAGATCTAGACCTATCTTTAATGGTTTATATGTAGGTTTTACTTCTTCCGGATAAATAAGTATACCTTCATTTAACTTTATAGGTTTATGCCCAAAGTCATAAGCAGTATTTAGACCTCTGTTTAATGGTTTATATGTAGGCGATTCTTCAGAAGTATGATTAAATTCATGTAATCATCTGTGTCTGTGTAAATTTATATAATTACGGCTATCTTGATCATAATTTTCGTATAAGCATCTATGTTCATCTAGACTTTCTTTATATATTTTGCTAACTATATCATTAAATTCAGAATCAGTTAGATTAGAAATATTAATCTTGTTATCTTTTATATATTCTGCAATATCTAAATAAAAGATAGTAGGTAAAATATTTTTTTGTAAATCTAAAAATATTTTTATATACATAGCATATTCCTTCATATAGTCAAATACAGGAATAGTGTTACACACTAAATACCGTACAAAACGAGATTCAGCCTGTCTAGATTCTATTAAGGCTCTCCCGAATAGTGTTACACACTAAATACCGTACAAAACGAGATTCAGCCTGTCTAGATTCTATTAAGGCTCTCCCCTGTATATAATCATAAGATAAAAAATTCTTTAGATTAAAGTGGGTATCGTGCACAGGCTCTAATTCGTACAAATCATAATAGTATAAAGAATCTTCATTTGTTCCTTTTTCAAATATTTCGTCTTCAGTTTTTAGAAATGTAGCTAGCATTTCCATACGCTCCGTCATTGATATACGACTAAGTTGTGCAGCATTATGAAAATGATCATATACATCATCTACTCAATGTAAAGCCTCTCTTAAACGGGCGATATTTCATATATGTGAAACTGAAGCTAGTATCATACGTTTGAAATAAGCCTCATTTGTATCACCTCCGTATCTAGGCATTAGTTCTATACTATTTAAAGATCTAATGTACTTATCTGGTAGTTCGGGAGCAGTTGAATTTATATCTAAATGACGACATGTTGTATTATTTTCATGGACCTGATAGGATAAAACCCGTATTCAGGCTAACCTAGGGTAGAAGTGATCACGTAAAAAACTATCTTTAGCGTTATCCATTGTCTCTAGATTAAGATTAATCACCGGTAATATGTTAGGCAGTGAACTAGAAACTAGATTATACACGCTATTAGGGTTGTATCAATTACCTGTCGTCATATCAAGCCATGGAGTAAATCCTGGGAGCTTATCTTCTATCAAACGTATTAAATTATCCGCATCTATAGGATGGATAGGACGACCCAATTGAGATTTTGCTGGTTTCTCTACGTTATTATAAAAGTAAATAGTACTATCTGTAATAAATTTAGTAAATAAAGTAGTGAAACTCTCACCTAGAAATGATATCGACAGAATATTAATATAATATAATAATCCTAAATCATTATTTATATAAAAAATTAAATTAAATAGTATAGATAATATAAATATATTACGTAATATTTGTAATAATTTTAAATATATATATTTATTTCTTTTTATTATATAAATAAACAATAAAAAAATGAAAAATAAATAAGTATTTCTTAAGATTACTGCATTAAATCCTAATTGTACAGCTAAACTATTAAATAAAAATAAAAAACTTCTAATAATAAGAGCAAATATAATTAATTTACCTATAAAATTATTTTTATTAACTATTGTTTCCAATAGTACTACTCTAAAACAATTCATAAATAGATCTATCTGTTTTCCTAACTTGTTTGAACAATAATAAATAAATATCATAAAAAAATCCCATATTATTGAAGGTATAAATACAAGATATATACAAAAAACAATTAAAAATCTAAATTTGTAATTATATAATTTTTTATGTTGCTTATTGAAAGCAAAGTGTGCTAAATACGATGTTGCTTATTGAAAGCAAAGTGTGCTAAATACGTAGCAGATACCCCGTAAATAAAAAGCAAATATAAAATACTTAAATTAAACCCTCAAAAGTATAAACCCTGGCTATTTCATATCATAGTGTAAATGAATGGAACTATAATACTAATTAGAATAGTAAATAGATATCATTTTATATATCTATTTTGTTGTTCTTTAAAAGAGAAAGTAAGTGACTCAATAAATCTAATAGATTTATAATCGTAATATGCTTTATATAATTCGTATCTCTTAGATATAAATTTAAGTAATTTATATCGTGATGTGTTTCTAATTAAGGGTACTACTCTTTTATGTCAAAAAGAGTATATTGTTAAACCTCTTCATTTAAACAATAAACGAGCATCACACGATAATAAAATATAAGCATTTATTAAAATAATTTCAAATATAAGTATCATATAAAAAAAGGAAAAAAAATTTAAATTAACTTAAAATGTATAAAAAAATAATATATTATTCTATTTTTTTTTTATTAATAAAAAAAAAGAACTAAAAAAAAGAACTAAAAAAACTAAAAATAGAGTATTGTTCGTATAGTCAAGATACGAATTTTTCTATTGATACAGATTCTATAACAATAGGCATAGAACTGTGTAATATACCACATATCTCTGAACATTGTCCGAAAAAGGCTCCTTCTCTATTAACAAGCACAGAAAATTGGTTAAGTCTTCCAGGGTATGCGTCACATTTTATACCAAGAGCCGGACAAGCATAAGAGTGTATAACGTCTCCTGAAGATACGATAAATCTAACGTGAGTTAGTTCCGGTATTATCACTCTATTATCAACTTCTAATAATCTTAATCCTCCTTCTTCTAAATCAGATTCTGGTACTAAATATGAATCGAATTCTAATTCTTCATCGTCATTATTAGAAAAGTCGGGGTATTGGTAGCTTCAGTATCACTGATGTCCTTCTGCAAATACAGTTAGAGATGGATCAGTTACTTCGTCCATTAAATATAATAGTTTAAAAGAAGGGAAAGCTATTAACATTAAAATAATACCAGGAGTCACAGTTCAGATTAACTCTATAAGAGTTCCATGATTAAGATATTTATTACTAATAGGAGATTTAGTATTTATATAATTTCTAATTATGGATGCCAGAACTCAAGCTACTCCAAATAAAATAATAACTAAGTAAAAATATTGTCATGTAGTTCAACTAGAGCCTCCATTTGAGGGCTAGCACTATCTTGGAAAAACACACCTCAAGGTCTAGGTGCGTCACAATGAAAATTGATTAAATTAGTAACAAAAAACATATTAATAAGAGATATACGAGATAAGCTGGTTGTGTCTATTTTTGCGTACTTTCATTTTTATATTAAATTAATAAACAAAATTAATAAAATAAATAAAAATAGGGAATAAAATAAATAAGAGCGCATTATTACTTAGAACTATTAAAAATCAGCTAATTATTTTTTTTTTTTTGCTTAATACATACATTTAGATAAAAAAAACCAAAATATACTACCTTCTTATCCAAGATTCGAACTTGGATCCAGATTTTAGAAGAATCCGACTCTGCCTTTGAGCTAATAAGAATTTTTTTTTATTTTAATGCTAATTAATCCCGTGCAATTTCCACTACACGAACCGTATTTCGACTTAACACCAATTAGAGTCACACATACGAAGATATCTTGAAAAAATTTCTAGTATAAGATAATAATATCTATAGCTAAATAAATTTATTGCTTACGGCATATATATGCCATGGGTAGCAAAAAAGCTGTCTAATTAATGACCTAGATAAAAGATTAACAAGATACCAAACTTATTGCACATACTCCTTTCAGCGCCTGACGAGTGGTTAGTACCTATCTGAGATTAAATCCACCGTGATGTGGTGATTCACGATTACTAGTAATTCCTTTTTCATGTAGCCGAGTTACAGGCTACAATCCATATTATATTCTGTTTTAGAGATTAGCTCAAATTCACATTTTTGCCTCTCTTTGTTCAGACATATGTGGCACGTCTATAGCCCACAATATTAAGGTCATGATGACTTGTCTTAATCCCTGTTATCACGACCAGTGTGCGGTGAACTGTTTTATTTTTGGCTATGTTTATAATAAAATCACAAAAAAAAACAAGTTTACGTTAATTTACTGGATCTAACCAAATCTCACGACATTAACTGAAGACAGCCGTGCAACGCTTGTAATATTTTAATAAATATCATTCAAATTGTGGTAAGGTTTTCGAGGATTATCGAATTAAATAACATACTTCACTACTGGTTTCAGAAACGGTCTAATGATTTCAGTTCCTGCGTTGCCGCATTACTCTTGAGGTGGAATGCCTTTCATTTATACACTAATTTAACATTTAATCTATAACATTCATAATTTTCTGCCTGGACTACTAGGGTATCTAATCCTATTCGCTCCCCAAGCCTTCGTCCCTCAACGTCAGTTTATACATAGAGGGTTGTTTTCACCGTTATCCGTCCCATTAGTATCAAAAAATTTTATCTTTACACCAATGGTCCTAATATTTACCTCTCATATAAAACTCTAGTAAATCCGTACCTTTTAGAGGCTAGATATACTGTCTAGGTACCCTTTAAACCTAATAAAGATGAATAACACTAGTCTTTCTTGTATTGCCGCGACTGCTGGCACAAGATTTGGTCAAGACATATAGATAGAACATTGTCATTATCATTTAACTATCTAGAACTTTATTCGACGTAGTCGATATGTATATATATAGCATATATACTTACATTCCCCCAAATTGCTGGTTCAGCCGTTAGGCCATTGACCAATATTCCCCACTGCTGTACTATACGTATTGGGGTTTTTTCAGACCCAATGTGATCGATCAACCTCTCAGTTTCGACTACGGACTTTAGCTAGTTAAGCAATTACCTTAACTACTACTTATCCGAACATATTTAAAACGTCTTAAAGCGAAAAATTAAAATTTTAGTTTTTTTTTCTTTAGTATAGATATACATAAATTGATGTATCTGTACATCATAAAATTTGTCCTTACTTTAAGTTAGCAAAAATATTTTATACTCACCTTTACACCACTTCATTTATTATTAAATGACGTACGATTAGCATGTCAAGCCTTTGACAGCGTTCAATCAGAGCCATCATCAAACTCAACTATATACCTAATAAATATTATTATCATTTATTCTACATATAATAATATTATTTAACAAAACTTTTTTTTAGCTAAACTTTTTCTTTAAACCTAGCTAACTAACCTAACTTCTAACCCTAACCTGTTATTATGTATATAGGCAGCATCTTTTGCTTGCCTTAGCACCTACTAGGCTATAGCGCTAATAACGATGAAGGTGGTCCCTACTATATGTATATAGAATGTTATACAATAGGTCGAAGCTATAGATATATCTTAAACTTAAAATAGGTAGAACAGTTTTAATAGAACAAGTTGAGACAGCAGTTTAAGAATTAGCGTAAGATAATTATCTCGCTTACTAGTAGTAGAATTACTAACAAAACACCGCTTTCGCTTAGTAATAAGCGTAAACGCTATTATAAGCGAGCACTGACTAAGACATATAAGGATTAATTGAAAAAAATAAGACCTTAGAAAGGCATTAAGCATATAGTAGAGCCGAGAGATAGCTTATTATAACACTACTAGCGTAACACTAAGCATAAATGAACTAGCTTTACTTAACTACCGCTCTATAATATCACTCTCGTAAGCGGACTAAGTCCTAGTACTGATATTACGTGCTAGTATTAGCTTATAGGCTCTTAGCTCGTAAACATAGGTATATAGGTAGGCAGGCTTCACTTAGCCTATAGACTATAACGTCACTTTCACTAGCGGACTTAGTCCTAGAGTTAAGGTCACGTAAACGCCGTACTGTATACTTTAACATTATATATATATATATATAGTTAAGTACCTTAAGATATTATAAATATAACTAGATTGGATAAGTATCGACATACGTATAACAACCTATTAGGACATTCACATCCAGTAGGTACTTTAAATCTCTAGCCTATATAGCCCTATAAGGCTGTTAAGAGTTGTTAATTTACTAGCTCTAGAAGCGCTAAGGAAAACTATAAGGCCTAATAAAGGGTGAATAGTATTTAAAGTTTCTAATTAAGAAAGGGTTATATATATTTTAATAGTCTCTTTATTTTAGTAGCTTAAGTCGGTCTTAACGCTTTCGATCTTATCCTAGGTAGTATTATAGACAAATCGTGCCTAACTCTCAGCTTAAGTAAAAGCTAGATAAAAAGTAGCAAGTCTTAGCTAGACTAGACGAGGCCCTAGCCTTTCGGCTTTATATTAGTTATTTCGTAAGCTCTTCTCGTCTTTAATAGTCATTACTAGCTGTAACTCTTCCGGTTCGACGCTGAACCTACTTGATTCTTTCTTAGAGGTTGATTCAATTCTATAGTTTCGTTTCTAGCTCGTTAAGTCTACCGCTTAGAAAGAGATTATAACCGGGTTTGAATAAGACTTAGAAATACGCGTATTATTATTTCTCTTACTGTACCTAATACTTAGCTTAAGTAAAAGCTAGATAAAAAGTAGCAAGTCTTAGCTAGACTAGACGAGGCCCTAGCCTTTCGGCTTTATATTAGTTATTTCGTAAGCTCTTCTCGTCTTTAATAGTCATTACTAGCTATAACTCTTCCGGTTCGACGCTAAACCCGCTTGATTCTCTCTCGGAGGTTAATTCAATTCTATAGTTTCGTTTCTAGCTCGTTAATTCTACTACTTAAGAGAGAGATTATAGCCGGGTTTAAACAAGGTTTAGAGATACATATCTTATTATCTCTCTTATTGTCCTCTAGGGCTGTTAGAGTACTACGATTCGACGTCCTTAGATCATAGTTGAAGATCCTAAGTTATAAATAAAGTAGTTTAGTACTAGTATAGTAGAGCAGTATAGAGAGCTTATTTTAAGGTAAAGTCGGATGTTTAACTTAAAAGTATTAAGTATAGCTAGTTACCTTTAATTATATATTATCCCTAAGCGGAAGCGAACTATATAGTTAGAACAGTATAGGATCTATACGATAGCGGACTTAGTCCTAGAGTCAAGATCACGTGAGAACTATACTATAGGCTTTGATATTTTATATATGTGTATACCTAGTCTAGTACCTCGAGATGTCACAAGTGTAACTAGATTAGATTAGTATCTACATGTGTATAGCGACTTATCATTTTCTATCCTCTTCTTATATATCTAGAACGCTACGTCTTATAATTATAATAGGCAAAACTAACAAACTATCGACTTATAGAACTTAGATCTTATAATAATACAATTATAGGATTAGAATAGATGTCAAGCTTTATATAAGCCTATATCTTATAATAATACAATTATAGGACTAGAATAGATGTTAGGCTTTATATAAGCCTATATCTTATAATAATATAATTATAGGACTAGAATAGATGTTAGGCTTTATATAAGCCTATTCTAGTATATACTAACTATGTCATTCGGCCCTGTCCTACCTAACTTCCCTATACCGCTTTAGCTTTGTCTCTATATAAGTTCCTAGGTACCCTATAGGTTCCAACCTATGAATCTTTACTGAACACTACTAGAGCGAACTTATTCACCTTAATCTACAGCTTCTAAATTCGCCCTAAGCTCCTTTAAGTTCCTCTAATAACTACTAACACCTCGAAGACTTGCTTATACTTAAATCTATTAGACAACTAAGCTAGCCCTTAACAACTTCCCCTTATAGTAGCGTTACCCTTACTCCTATAATTCTATAATAGTGATCTACCCTAGTTCAAGCTATACTACCACCTCTTTATAAGAACACCTCCCTATTTGCGATAAGGGCAGTATAGTTACTACACACGAAAATGTAGTATTAAGAGTAGATAGCTATGGCCTACAATATAGCGCGCTAAGCTGCTAGCTCTATAACTCCTAAAACTCTAAGTAATATGTGGCTCGACATTCTTACTAACCTCCGTAATATAACTATAAATACCCTACATACTAGTAACATTATTATTATAGGTAGTATTACCTTATTTACAAGTTTGGTATAGAAGAACAACTACGAACGCTCGCTTGTCCTACCTTCCTCACTAGTAGAGAGGGCGGCTAATTGGCCTATAGAGGGAGCGCTTTACTAAGTCCGCGCTAATCGCTAGTTTGTGGCACTTATAACTAGCTAAATTGGCACGACTAGGAATAATTGGTATACATCTACTACAGTTCGTGATATAAGTGGCTATTAGACTATATTCTTAAGCTATATAGGCCTCCTAGACCTAGCTACTACATCAATTCGCCGGAACAATGCCTATCGACATCGGGTAATTATAGGAGGTATCGCTAGGCGCTAGACTGGTACTATAAGAGCTAGTAGGGTCACTCTAGTAGAGCGTTTAGTAGCTACATATCACATAGACCTATTAGACTATGTAGGCTATACTCTTTTAGTTATTATCGATATACTAGAGGGGGTTCTACTAGGGAGCGAGGACATTATAGGTAGAACTTCTAGATTGGTCGATATTCGGAGACTTATCGTTACACCTTAAGACGATAGAATACCTATATAAAAAGCTAGATAACCCTCTCTTACTACCCTAGCTCTTATATAGAGGTACTAGGTAACGAAGGGGGTGTTAGTATATAACTATAAAGAAGGTAGGGACTCAAGTATTCCTTTAAATATATAATAACCCGCTATTTTAGAGAGTTTTATCTATTCCTCCTCTTCTTACTATAGTTATATATTGCTGTCTAATGCCTAATGTGGTTTCGCTTAGGGTGTCTATCTATTGCCCTCTTAGATATAGTAGAACTACTTATGTCTATAACATACTATATATTGTTTTCTTATTAGATTCTTAGGCGCGGCTAAATATATAAGAAAAATAAAGGAGGTGTCGGTCATTTCTCTATAACCTAGAGCTATAAGCTATTACCGCTCCTAGTAGCAAACTATGCCAGCTACTAGTCCTTTAACCACTGCGTCCAGGCTGGAAGCCTTAGTGGTGTACTACTCTACTACTTGCCACGCTCCTACTTCACCTCGCTAGAATCATTAACCAATATTAAGTACTATATACGTTGCCCTTTCTTTGTCGTCTATGTAAGTACATTTACGGTTAGATATAGTAGGATCTAGTGATACTCGGCAACGTAACCCTTTAGGTACGACATAAACGCTTTTATATAGCTATCTCCGATGTTTCGAAGCGCCTTAAATACATGTTTCGTACATATACAATACGGGCGATCCTCCTAGAATTCACGGGGACGGTCATCGTTCTAGTCAAAAAGATAGGTAATGAAGTTTACTGCGATCTTGTAGTCGGTTTTGTTACTAGATACTAGGTAGTAACCCTTTACTATAATGTCTTCTATATAGTCGCGACTAAAGGGCTCTATACCCTTTAGTGCTTCCTCTACCTTATCCTCCCTAATTTCGTTGCCTTTATCGACTACTATAAGTACATCTATCCGGAACTGTTAAAGACATATATGGGCTAGGTACATTAGAAGCCTAGCGCGGATACGATTGTTCTACTTATACTTATAGAACCACGAAACAGCGAGATCACATACTTTAGTGGTGTCGAAAAGATCCTTAATCTAGCTCGCGTTAGCGATGTACTAATCCCGTAGGATACGGTTGCCAAACATTATATTATTAGTGATATTAACCTTAAAACAAAGATAGGCCTAGTCGACTCGGGGTTCGATCTAGCAATATCCGGCCTTCTCTAGCGTGTTACTGAATCCGAGGCTATATAGCAGCTAGGGCGCATATAGCGTGCTCGCCCTTCGCTCGCGCCTACTCTACTAAAGGGAGGATTCTCTACGTAGGAGGTGCCCACTAAAGACATAACGTAGGCAGCGTAGGAACATACATATTATCTTAGTCTCTTCCTATGTTACTACATCTAGCTAACACCGTGCGCGGGTGAGCTCGAAGCTAGTAGTGAATTTGTCTACGCTACGCCGTAGGAAGTTAAAGTAGTTATGTGTTCTTATAGTATAGATATACGGCGGACAGTCCTCGATGCTAGGCGAGAGCATATCGCCTACTTCTCGAACCTGAACCTTTAGTTACTAAAATAGCTCCTAGGATACACGATATTCTTTACGGATACTAAAGGACTTTCGCTAGGCGTTATCGAGCGCCTAGGCGGTATGTCTTTTACTAGCGACATATGTAGCCTCCACGATCCGCCTATCGCGCCGATTGCTACCGGCTATACTACGTGCTGCCCGGCGAATTGCCGGGTCTAGTGCCAGTTCCTCTATAGCGTCGTTAGTAAACGGGAAACACTTTATACTATTATATAGGTTCTTAATAGAGTTGTAGAATTGCGAGTATACAAGCCCTCCTTTAGACTGCCTAGAGCGTATAGGGGGCACGCTTATTATTAACCTAGCGTCGCGTAGTATGTTCTATATATAGTACAACTGTCTACGGCCACCCTCCTTCGGCTCGCCTCCATTATACATCTACTTTAGGTAGGAGGACTAGTAACACCGCTTCTATAGATATACCTAAGGTTCATCGCTAAATTCTAACTACTCGGCGCCAACTACGCTCACGTTCGGGCAGATCTCCTTCCTAACATCGACGTAGAAGCGGTCTAGATTAACGTGATCCGTGTCGATAATATCGTCTAAGTAGGACTCGAAGAACTCTATTATATTACCTAGCGTAGGCCGGGCGATGTTCGACTTAAACTATAACTTAGTGCCCTTTATAGTAAAAAATAACTGTAGGTCTCGGAAATCGCCTATACTAGGGGCGTCGATGCGAGCGATAACATCCTCCTACAACATACCGAGGTTCTTAGGTTAGAGGTGGTACCCTATACTCTACACCGACTAGTAGCTAAGGCTGTTAGCTAGGCGTCCCTCTACCTATTGCGCCCTAGAGTTATTAATAGTATTACGATATAATATAGGTAGGTGCTAGTTAAAATAGGAGGGGTAGAAGTAGTACAAGGCCGGGAGTAAGATGTTGTCGGTCTAGCATAATAGCTGATCCTATATAAGGCTCCTAAACTTGTCGCCTCGCGAGAATAGGTAGGGGAATAACACGTATATTGACACGTCGTGAGCGCCTTCAACCCTACTAAGGTGGAAGTGCGGCACGTCTCTCAGTATAGCTATCGTCGCCCTAGTTGGTTGCTCTAGGTTGTCGGTCTCCTCGTACACCGTTATATTAATGTGGACGTCGTTCCAGATGTTCTGTCGCATTTGCGGGCTAGGTTGGTACTAAATACCCCTACGTACGAACCTTAGCGACGTACTAAAGCCTAGGAAACTATCGATGTCGAACGATATGTCCGCTCTAGTCTTAATCGTCTCTTCTTTATATAGGTAGACGTTCTTTAGCCGCGCTATACTAGGAGACACACTACTGAACATAGCACTCTACTATTGCGGCAAAGGCTACGGCATACGTAAGAATATATCTACGGTTAAGATGCTATTATCACTTAGCGTGGAAGGGAAGGACATGTTATTGAACACCTAGCTGAGCGAATAGTAGTTGTTACTATACCTGTTTATATACTCGAGATGGTAGGTATTATAATCCTCTATCGAACACCTATAATAGCTAATTACTAGCTGTTTATATAGTTTCTACGCTACGAACTCTACTACTATAGGTTCCGCTACTTCATTATCTAGTTAGCCACCTACTAGGGCTAGTCCGTTGAACACTTCGATAGTATCCGACTAGTTGCTATTAGCGGTAGATGTAGGGCCTTCGCTGCCGCCTACTTCTATATACATCTCTAATTCGCTATCGGACTCGCTATTCGCAATCTCTATTCTCCTATCTAGCAGCGCGGACACCCTACTACCGTACAATGTCGCTATTAGCTAGGAGAAGCGGGCGGGGGTCGGGCTGCCTCCACTAGCGGCTGCTAGGGCTACTACGTCCCTAGCGGCAATCGACCTAGTAGTAATAGAGCGTGGTGGAGGTTTAAACATATTGCGTAATATATGTGCAGAATTCGGGCCTACAGTATGCAGGGTATGTGGTACGTGCGGGGCGAGGCGCTCCATCTTAAGCATTAGCGCCGCCTCTAGCGGACCCTAGTTCACGTAGCTAGTGGCACTACTACTAGTAACAGTACCGGACATATGGCTACTACTGCTCTAATTACGGCTATCCCGAGATCTAGGTCGAGGAGTCGTAAACCGCCAACTAGTACTAGTTAAGGCTAGGCTGTATGCCTGCTATGCCGATAGTGTCGGTTCCTCGATAGAAGGTATATAAACTCTACTCCGGGCGGCACTATAGCGAGGTTCCGGCTACCTAGATAAAAGGTCGTCGCTATTATAGAGACCCTACTCCTTACCTTCTAAGTCGACAGTCTTATATACGAGGTTAGTATTGTCCGGATCACCACGTAAGGATATGTTCTCGACCCGAATACCTAGTATAGGCGGGGTTGGAGTAACAGCTTCCTCCTCGATCGGTGTAATACTGAAGTTAACGATCTGTTCTCCGACTATAAGGTTAATAGGTCGAGGAGCAGTTACTCCACGGTCCCGGCGATTCTACTACTGTTACCTCCATTAGTTGCGAAGCCTTTCCTACTAGGGGGACACAATGTCAGTTAATCGTAGTCTACCGCGCTTAATTGGCATATTAGTAATATAACTGCACTAATATAATATAAATTTGTTAGATAATAAGTTTGACTTAGCGACAATCCTAGATAGGTATAAGATGTAGTCCTATATAAAGATGCCTACCCTATAATTTATAGACGATTAGCGATACTATCTAGTGTAACAAACCAATATATTAGGAGGGGTGGTTATATAGTTTATAACCTACTTTAATACTTACTACTATATTAGGGGAGGAGACGGTTTACACTATATTAACTAGCCTTATTGTTAGGGTGTCCTAGATCGGTTAGGAAATTAATATAATAGGGCTGCGCTACGTAAAAGAATGCGCTACGCGAAGAAAAGGTCTTAGATTAGGATCAGCTTAGGGCTAAGTATAGGCCTAGGCTTAGGTTTACCGATACCTATGTCGAGGCTTATTAGCTATATTGTTACTTACCTAGCTCTAGGATTGGAGGTACGGGGTTCAAGCATCGAGATAGCTAATAGCCGGCTATATATAACGTGGAATGATATTTAGATTATATATAGACCTACTGACCTACGGGAAATCTAAAGTAATCCTACTGTAGATATATATATCTAGGTCCGTAGGGCATGTAGAAGGTATAGTGCCCTAGGTTATTATTGTTACTATATAGGTAAGAGGCAAGTCTAGTGAATTGTCTAGCTGCCTAATACGGACGAGATAATAAAGTCTAACAATAGTAGGCTACTACTTATATATAGCAGGTTTGCCAAAAGCACTACCGAGCTGTAATTTCGGTAGTAAGGTAGAGCGACATATAAGGAACCGTACTATTATACACCCTATAGTATAGATAGCTAACCTCTATATATACGCCTTACAATATAGCTAGTTAATACACACTAGCTGGCCGGTATATAGTTATAGGATAGGGGGTGGGCAAGTTATAGGCTACTTACCGCTAGGTATATAGTTAGATATCTTACACAATTATTGCCTAACACATTCCGCCCCTATATGTTCACGGTATATACGCCACCTCCAACCTAGGTAAACAGCGATATAGAGACCTCTACTAACAGTAAAGACCGAATATAAGCTACGTATTTCTAGTATATATAGATTATAAATATATAGGAGCGAAGGTATAACCCTAAGTAATTGTCAGTCTATCTAACTACGGTAACAATAGTGGCATTATTAGGGTGTCCGAATACGATAGCGACAGTAGTATTGTTAGGGTGTCCGAATGCGGTAGCGATAGTAGCGTTGTTAGGGTGTCCGAATGCGGTAGCGATAGTGGCGTGGTTAGGGTACTTAGGATGCGGTAGCGACGGTAGTATTGTTAGGGTATCCGAATGCGGTAGCGACAGTAGAGATGTAAGCACGGGTACCGGTAGCTTAGCATCTAGTGTAGGTGTAACCAGCGTAAAGTCCTACCTTTAGTATAGGTAAGCTAAGGTAATTGTTAGGCTTCCTATTTAGTTAGGCCTAACAATTTATAGTATATATAGACATTGTTAGGGTGTCCTAATCTAGTATCGACAGCGAGGGCGAGATGGCTTACTCCTAGGCGTACAATTGTTAGGCTTCCTATTTAGTTAGGCCTAATAATTTACAGTATATATAGACATTGTTAGGGTATCCTAATCTAGTATCGACAGCGAGGGCGAGGTGGCTTACTCCTAGGCATATAATTGTTAGGCTTCCTATTTAGTTAGGCCTAACAATTCATAGTATATATAGACATTGTTAGGGTGTCCTAATCTAGTATCGACAGCGAGGGCGAGGTAGTATACTCCTAGGCGTATAATTGTTAGGCTTCCTATTTAGTTAGGCCTAACAATTTACAGTATATATAGACATTGTTAGGGTGTCCTAATCTAGTATCGACAGCGAGGGCGAGGTAGCATACTCCTAGGCGTATAATTGTTAGGCTTCCTATTTAGTTAGGCCTAACAATTTACAGTATATATAGATATTGTTAGGGTGTCCTAATCTAGTATCGATAGCGAGGGCGAGGTGGTATACTCCTAGGCGCATAATTGTTAGGCTTCCTATTTAGTTAGGCCTAACAATTTATTTAGGTCTAGCGTAGAAAAGCCCCGCTCGAAAGCCGACCCCCGCTGATTTATATACAAATAATCCTATAGATATTGAACTTTTACTTCACGATATTAAATTATCTATACATGTTATAGAAAAACTAAGAGCAGATCTAAAAGTAGCTTATTAAGGCGATTCGATTAATGTAAAGATATCTCCAAAAACCCTAGGAAACTCTCTAACCCTATGCCGTGTAAAAGGTATAGAGAGGATGTAGAACAGTTCTAACCTTAAGCCGATTCCGCCTACTAGATATATAGTTAAAGCTTTCCTCCTTTCTTTAGTATAAATATTATTAGTAATCCTATTAGCGACTATAATTCTTAGATAAATCCTTTCTTTATATTCTTATTAATATATTTCCTTAATTCTTCTAAATATTTAGCCTTTATTAGATAGATTCTACCTAGCTTTAGTATCTATTTATCTTTTTTAAACTTAATTTTATAATCTTATAGTTAATATTATACTAGTACTTCTATAATATCCTCTTCCTTAAATAGAGTTATAAATTCTAAATATTCTAGAGGGATAATAAATTCCTATCCTAGCGTTATCTTCTATAATACTCGAATCTATAGTATATATATATTTCCTAGCTATATTAGTTCTTATACTACTTTACTTACTAATATCTAACCTATCTATAGGTTCTTTTTATTTCTTCTAGATTCTTAATATTAGTATTAGTCTAACCTCTATCCGATACTCTCTATATTATTCTAAATTAGCTTCCTACTAAATTCTACCTTTCCGCTAGCTTAGTTAACTTTAGGGTTATTTAGTTAGAACTATAGTATCCCTAGTATAATAATATTATTTAAGGTCTCTATAATATTAAAGTAGTTATATATTAAGTAATTACCTATTCTAATATATAGTTCTCTTTCGGTTTTATAAGTAATTCCTATCCTTACCTATAGAATCTATATATCTCTAAACCCTCTAATATCGATAGGTTTCTTCTTATATTATATAAGTATTTACGCTTTTATAATAAGTTTAGGGGGTATTAGATTAATTATACTACCTATATCTAATAGTACCCTTACCTTAATTTCGGTATTTCTAATCCTAATATCTAGGTATAGTATTCGGATTCTATTTCCTTATACTATCGAAGCGATATATAGTATTATAATAGTATCTTAAGGGGTGCCTAGTTCCTTAGAGCCCTACTATTTCCCTAGTAGTATTACTCTTAATAATACTATTAGAATTCCTAATTTAATAGGAAAACCTTTTTCTATAATATATAAGGTACCGTGATTCTAAATAGTATAGTGTAAGATCTATCTTAATAATAAACGCTATTTAAAGGTACTATCTCCTAGACTATTATAGCTAGTATAGTAATAGCGAATTCTAGAGTAATAAGAGTATCTTTTTATTATCTTTATAGCTCCTTAAGAAAGTGATTAAATATAATAGGTTAATCTACTCTTATCTATTATCTTCTATAAATATATCTTATTAGTAATAATACTATATTTTAATAAACAATTATTTATATATATATATAGTAATGTCTATAAGGTATAGGGGTACTTCCCTTAATTCTTATTCTATATTTATAGCTTCTTTACTTTTAGTTATATCTCCGTCTAAGTTAGGTAGCGTAAAGTCTCTTATAGATATACTATAAATATATATAACTTCCTTATCCTCCTAAGGGAGTAGCTTATACTTATTATTATCCTAATCGATCTATACTATTTTATAGTTATCGATCCTCTTATTCTTAGATATAGTAGAATATTATAGCTTTTTTAGAAACTACTAAGCTCCCTATTTCTTACTATAGTATTATTAATAGTTATCGTTATAGTATATAGTCTATAATAGATATCTATATCTATTATTATTAGTAATAGTATTATAGGCGCCTCTAGCGTGCTTTTTACTAGGTCCTTTTACCTTAATTATTAAGATCCTAACTATACTTAATTTACCCTTAAGTTATTAATATCCCTTCCGCGATCCCTTATCCTTAAGTACGGATCTATAATCCTTCTTATAGTGATCCTTCTTACTATAATTATAATACTTAATTATAGACTTATCTCTATTATTCTTTAAGAATCCTCTAGCCTTTAGTTTAGTATTAATTATATTAATCTCTATTAGTTATAGTCTATAATAGTCTCTTCTAGGTATATCCTTATTTAGTATATATTTATCCTTTTAATAACTATAACTTCCTTATTTCTTAGCTTATCTTTCCTATGGGTATATATTAATTATAAGTACGCGCTTATATAATTCTTCTAGTATAACGGACTTTTCCTATCTTACGAGTTTATCTTTAATAATATCCTTAAGATCTTAGTAGTAGTAGGTTATTAAGGTATTATAATTCTAGTAAACCTTAAGTTTAAGTATCTAGAATTCTATATTATATTCTTTAACTAATCGATATTACCTAATATTCTAAATATAAATTTCTATAGTATATTTCTTATTATAGTTAGAAAAGGTGTCTCTAATTCCTTCTATAAATATATTATAACTAATAAATAGTTCTTAAGTATAAAGTCTAGTATTAGGCTAGTCGAGGCTTTCCTCGAAGTATAGCTAAGCCTAATTAAACGCTTTTCCTTAAAGGTATAAGATTATAAATAGGATCTTTATAAATTTATCTAGAAATAAAGTTAGGTTAGTATATATATATAGCTAAACCTATACCTTCTAGGTATAGTACTTATCGGACTCTCCTATATACGTGTCTAATACCTTAGTCTTAAGTAACTATAGTTAGGGTTAATTGTCGTCGTCGCTATTAATATCTATAGCTTATAGTGATTAAGATACTATTAGAGTAGTCGATAGTCCCGCCTAGGCTTAGTTATATAGTAGTATAGTATTACTAGACATATTAAGCCGTTTAAGTTAGTTACTAATATTATTAACTTCTTCGTTTTTACTATTAATAACTAATTTATTATTATTATCTTCTTTATTACTAGAAATATTAAGGTTATCTACTAGCTCCTATAAGCTAGCTAGGGATATATATTATTAACTTATACTACTATTTAGGTATAGTACTTAAAGTATTAAGGGCGGACCTAGTATAAGTACTATAGTAGGCCTAGTATCCTAGTATTCTACCTAATTAGGGTTAAGATAGTAATAGGTTATTAATAAGATAGAAGTATAGAACCGAGTTAGAATAATATTAGGTAGTTAACTAAATATTATTATTTACTTTATAATATAAGTTAAGTATAAGGCTCCTATCTACTAAAGAAATAAGGTCCTATCTATATAGCCGTCTTATTCTTAATAAGTATAGGTAATTACCTTAATTACTAGGTAATTAGGGTGATTAGAGTGATCCTAATTACTTTATTATAAAGTAATTACCTTATAATTAGGCCCTCGAGCCGTAATCACTTTATCGCGCGTAGCTATAGGTTAGGCCGTACTACTCTAATTAGCTTATATATTCACTAATCTCATGTTGCGGGTTCGACCGTAACAGGCGCCGTATCGGCAACTCCGAGGCCTCGGCCCGCTTCCCCCGGCGGCGTGAAGAACCCGAGCAGGAGACGCAACAGAAGGTGCGTGAAGCCGAATACACGATTCGTGACCTCGAGGAAAGTATCATGGAACTGCAGACGGAAAACATGGTCCTACGCGAGCTGGTCTCTAGCGATGGCTACAACAGTAATGCACGTAGCAGGCCCAGGAGACGCTATTCATGATAGGTCCTGTGGACAAACATGACACCCATTCTCTGTTGGAATCTGCCCCACATTTGGGGGTGAAGCACTGAAGAAAGTAGCAATTTCTGAAGGACTACGGGTATCATCTAAGCCCTTCAATAGATGATCAACAAAGACGCTAACAGACTGGCTCCAGCCTTATCCATGTAGCGTGAACCCTAAGTATAGATATGTAGCTAGCTCTAAATTACCTACCGTTCTGTCTACCTAGCTTACCGAAGCCCAGTCTCTTGTTCTAGTCTTTTGCTTTTATTATTACAGCTTAGACTGGAGCAGTCTTCGACTTGTCAGTTCTCTCCACCTGTACTATGTGGTAGCCAAATACAGTCAGAATTCTGATCTATGTGCCGCCGGTATAACGTTAAGCTTAACCACAGAATCGACTTAGTAAAAACGTTAACTGTAAATCTTTTTACTCGAATACGATGCTGGTCAATATTAGCCCGCAAGCGAAATGTGTAATTATCAGCGCAGACAGAAACGCTATGTTCCATAGAGCCAGTCCCAAGTATCCTTCCGGTATTGAATTTATCGGACGATATTGCCCATATTGTTGCGGTGCCAGTAGATTATTGGCTTTGATTGGCTACCAAACTAACTCTAGGAGATTTTCAAGGCCTACATAAGAAGGTGCAGACATAGATGCGGAGGATAGGTGCGAAAGACGGACCCGAAGGATACATATAGAAGACAGGCACTCAAGATAGGTGGACAGAATAGCCACGAAGGATTGACGTGAAGGATAGGTACGAAAGTAGCGATATTACGTAGCAGGCCGAAGCTGGACTCCAAGAGTAGTTTCTCTTCTAGCTCGAGGTCTGCATGTGTCAAGGGAGGTGAAAATGTGAAGACAAAGCTATCGTAGGCTGCCAGTGATCGACTGCGTGGGTGAGCAACCCCATATGCCCTTATCAATATCGGAATGGTTGTAAAAAGCTCCCAACTCATTCTCATACTTACTATACTAATCCTTGGTAAGACTTGTGTCGTAGGTTAAGCATTCACGTCGATGTGATTGAAGGTGTCACTGTTGTCCAGGGCCACGTAACTCTCATATGGCTAAGCAAAGTCTAGACAGTTCAAAACCCATGTCCTTTTTGCCCGGCAAAAGGTAAGCAGGTGGGCGTAAATATGAGAGCGCACGTGATCACACTTTCGTCACCGGATAAGCGCGGGACGATCCAGCAGTCTCGGTCAGCCAACAGGAGAGCCATGGGAAACTATGACCCCACACCTGCATCTCCACACATCCTCCAGCCTGGTGAGAGGTGATAGGATCCAAAAGCATATAGATGACAGTAGCACATCGCCCTCAGAGCACCAACCGGGAGATAGACTAGATGCCAAGTCATCTATAGGGATAGATAGAGTAGAAAACGACCAAGGAGCCTCTTCAGGCTCATAGGCTGCCTCAACATATGATATGGTAATCAATCAATCAATCAATCAATCAATCAAACTGCTTAGAGAGCCGTCTCCTAGATCGCAGCATGTCGAAAGGTGATGCGATTTTGTTGCTGCTGACAGCGCGATAAGATCCTCTAGATGTCGCAGCCTGTATCTTAGATGGTCTAAAGGGGATCTTGGCGATTTCTTAGCTCATTGATGTGCTATAAAGTCTCAAACAAACACTTATTAATACCGGCGAAAAGATATACTGCATACCAAAGATGCCTGGACTCAAAACTCTAGTATGTTTGTTGTTGTAGCTCCCTCGATTGCTTCGCTTCGCACGTTCCCACAGATGCTGTCAGCTATCAAACCCTATTTTGATCAAGAGCTACATCTCAAAATATGTCGTAGATCACGATATCCAAGATCTCAGTTATCGATGAAACAATATGCTATGCGTTCAAGCCGCCACCCATTACTAAGAAGATAAAGGTATTGGAGCCTTCTTAGATGTCTCGGCAGCGCCGGCCGCTCAATCTGCGTAGCTTGTTCAGACAGATGTCTTACCATTCACTCATGTGGCAGGTGTCTAGACCCCTCTTTATGCCAACGGCTTAGCAGAACCTGCCCCACCGCATGCAAGTCCCTCATAAGGGCTCAATCTTGATCTTAGCAACAACAGCACCGCCGTCACCCAAGATCTTCATGGCTAACAGAGAAGTTGACCCAGCTACCCGCCCACAAGCCTGGTTCATCGCTCGGTGGGTACGCACATTGTTGGAAAGCCGAAATGAGCAGGTAAGATCGTCCCTTGAAGTGCTTTACTCACGACGTATGGTTTCCAGATACTCATTCTGGCCTTGCTCCGTCTCGTTTACAGTGGTACCTTGGGCACCGCCTTCCATTGCTATCCGCAGACGTCTCGAGCCAACACTTCTTCCGCCGGCATGAGCTCTTCCAGCAAGACCTTACAACATCCCGCGAGATCAAGAAGATTATTACCTTTTGGGCTGCGACATATACACCTGACAGTAGAGCGACGCTCTACAGTACAGAGTGGCTGCCCTTCGAAGTATTGACCTGCCTTCTGGGAATGGAGACACCGTGGCTAAGGTATCAGCTGAGGGAGTACATACGGAGTTATGCCTTACATTCGTGGACTTCCCGTTATCATGATGCAAGGAATATAGACGCAGAAGACCAAGTCTCAACGCCCATGCTTTCTATGGTCGCAGATGAGCGAGGAAACAGGGCAGCTCGGTTCATATGGGAGCCACACAAGGTTGCGGCAATTTTACAGCCATCATGGAATGGTTCTCGAGACTCATGGCACGAGGGTCGCGATTTAGACGTACCCGAACTTCAACGAAGAGCACGAGAGACACTGGACGGAATCATGCAGTCTCTTCACAGGGAGGTCACTGAGAGGGCGCCTAGAAGGCCTTCTCAAGCGGAAATACGGCAGCAGCAAAATACCGGCCAACACCACGCGGGAACTTCAATCAATGATAACATAGATCAAGGATCGAGAAGGAGCCATCGTTTTGAAGACCAAAGAACACTATCTCTAGACGATGATGCCGAATTCAAGAAAAAGCCTCTGATTAAGGAACCCAACATCTCAGCTCCTGACTCAGATAATTATCTGGAATCATCGTGTCATGCCATACTCTCAGTGAAACTCCAAGCCCTAGAAATACGGTACCAGCTTTCGATACGAGAGGCGGATATGCATCTTGAACTTCAGCAATTTTTTGCTGATCATTCGCATAAGGTTGCCGATTTCAAAGGGCGGATGGAGGCTGCTGCTGCACGGCACAAGCCGCGCCTTGAAACTATCGTTCCTGCTGAAGAGACTGAAGGATTTGTACTAACTTGTCATCGAATACAACAAAACACATCCAAATCTCAGCTCTTGGCTCGTGGTGCCGCATTCCTGGTCGATCGATTTGACAAACTGGCGAGAGAAAGTAGAGAGCTCCATCAGCAGGCTGTTAAGAGAGCGTCACAGTTGGAAGAAACTTGGGTGGAAACAAAGAGGAATCAGCAAGTTGAGCTTGTGCGTCGGATTTCTATCAGTCCGAACGACACAAACTAGCTCACAAATATTCGTCGCTTAACAGATTTCAAATTCTCTAACATGTTTACGCCACGATTCAAGTAGCCTGACAAAGGGCTGCAAATCACAAACAGGAGCTTGTTTCTTGATTGCACTTTTAGTATGGAGCCTTTGGGCGCAAACAGAATGATGTCATAAAAAGCGTATTGGAAAATTCAACAGCAGGCTCCTATCAGCGTAGAATTGTGGTTATCTTTGCTAGAAGCTCTGGAGGCATTCCTTGTGGCATCATGGCAAGGCTGCTCTCGGCGTAGAACGATGGAGGATACAGTGGTCCCTTGTCAAGAACGAATTATAGTCTTGTGCATCATTCGGCAAACATCGTGCTTGGCACATTCTGCATCGCGCCTCTCCACATACCAGGTGTCTTACCATTAATTGACCAGTGTCTTAGATCTTCCGTACGATGCTAGAAATTTCAGTGGGACACTACTTAACCTTCTACGCTCAACACTTAACCTTAACACTCTACCCTGCAGTCAGTCGCCCACGAGTTCCTAAGCAAGATGGCATCAAATGTTGGAAGTGACAACGGCCTTTACGCTAGTAAATGGGCTTCACTATCAGACCGGATCCCGTCACCGAGCACAAACGCAGAAGAAGGCTACATTGATCTGCGTAGTCCTCTTTACAAACAACCGGCTAACCTTAGCCATCTAAGTGGCCACAACAACTTTGATCCCCAACGTTTCTTCAATGACCACAACATCAACCTGAAGGTCATCTCGGATGATTTCGAGCCAGCTGAGCGCGCCAGCACTGGTGACGAGAATTCCTCAATCGCCATGTTTGATGCACGTCGAAAGCGTCCGGAACAAGATACATTTCGCGAAGGTCGCACGAGTAAACGCCATTTCAAAGATAGGTACGATTTGTCTAAACAACGCACAGGCGTTCTATCTTTCGGCGACCAGCCACTTTCTTCCGACGAAATAGACATTCAGATGAATCCATATGCTTCGAGGCACTTACCAGGCAACATATCGGGTTCCAGAATGAGTGCTTCAAGATCCTCAACTAGTCGTGAGCCTCAGCAGGAGGGCGACATGGCTGGCACAAGTCATGGGGAAATGGAACACGAAGCAAGTACTTTCAACAATTTTCCAGACGGGCTTGTCCTTATTAGTTCTGCCCGGCTTGAACAGATGGTGAAAGAGATCACGATGGCAAGCATCTGGCATGTCGGTGGGCTTCTTTTGAGGAACCAAGTTGAAGACGGATGGGTTGCAAAGCTGACGAAGCGTGCCGTGGAAGACTATGTCAAGGCAAACCCTGACTTCCACAGATTGGACAGAGACAACTCGTCCAGGGAAGAAAAAGGAAATAAGGACGACATGGGGCCAGATCTGTAGACATTAAACTAACGTTTACTGGAAATACCGCGCGTCTGGGCCACTGCCTCAAGCGAGTAGATAGAAACAGAACTTCACTTCCAACTGTGGGGGTCTGGACTGTGAGAAAAGTAACTGCCCGAGCTTTATGGCTGACCAAATTGGCCTGAAGCGTAGGTACAAAGAATACGCAGGTTGCCAATAGCTTCAATACTGTACGAGCCTTTTATCGCCAAGATCTCAGATACAGAGCTTTAGAGCAAATTTTCCTCAGCGTAAGTGGCAGTCTTTCGTTTACACTTCGTAATTCTCAAGACAGCAGGGACTAATTCGGTGGCTCAAGAATGGCCGTCGAGCCTGATGAAAGTGTTAGGAGAGTCAGAAACTGGAACTCCTCTGGAGTTCAATGCAACTTCATCATATATGTTGTTGGAATCTTATGCAGTTCTTGGGCAGATGTACTAATACCTATAGCTTGCTGACAAGAGCTACGATGTCTCACAACTCTCATACCTAACAGCGCCTATCGCTCAGTCCAAGAGGCTGGAGGAAATGGAGACAAATTTGCTAGGTAGACTTGCTATTTCTTTGTCAAAGCAGAACGCCACAGTATACAGAGTAGGCATAATGTCCTGAATAAATGACTTCACTATTAAATCATTTCAGCAGCAATGAGGAAGAGCAAATTTAGCGAGAAGTCAGTGATACTATTGTGAATTCATGAGACCGGCTTCTCACAGTTCCTGCAGCTATCAGTGATAGACAATTTTAGGCAGCTGACAAAACCATCTCTATGCTAAAATCTTTCTCAATGTTTATCATCATCGTTGTAGAAAAGGACTTTTTTGTAGACAACATCTTTTATAGCGTAATTAGGATCTCATTAGCGTACTAGAGGGAATTTGGCTGTATCCCTTATAATGTAGGTAATGAAGCATCTCACAATCTTGTTACATTAACAAGCATTGTTTTCCAGCTCTCAGTACACGCCCTGCGAGACTTCACGGTTGCCCTAGTGATACATCAATGCTATCTCTCCTCCGGGTTCTCCTCGCGCTGGCTGTACTGGAACTTTAAGCCATTCCTGTTCTCAGAGTATTTGATTGGCAAAGACCAAACCTGGCACATGCGTCCAAGGCAGCTCCTACCTAGAAGATTGAGGCTACTTTTCCTAGCTTGATGCGGCCTTATCTAATAAATCTTTAAGTCTATGTTGTAGGGTCTGTATATCATCTCTATAGAGCTGGCTTCTCGTCGGACATTACCTGATTTAAGCATCCTTCTAGGATAAATCAAAGCTCAGGATTGACATGTATAAGACCAGGGTAAAACTTTCTCGAACTTCAAGTTCAATTTAGTTGAGTCCTATAAGCTAAGGACGAATACATACAAATCTGATCACCAAAACTTTACACAATTATTGGCCGCTTTGGCCACTTGCTACTCATGAAGTATTCAGAACTCAAGAGCCTGAGGCTGATTATGTGTATGAAAGACTCCCAACTATAGCCCGATGCCAGAATCTTCAACGATCAAGTCCTTCGCCTCTCCTGTATTTGGAAAACAAGTGCCAGAGCGGTCGTAGCAGCCAATCTTCAAATTGAGTCCGTCAATAGTGCCCACCACCCAAAAGGAAAATTTGCTGTTGGTGGAAAGACTAGCGGGGATTCTACTTTTTGGCGATCTTGCAAACTTACTACCAAAGTCAGCAGGCTTGCACAGAAGAATTCAACAGTCTTTAGTATTGTGTTGTCGTCAAACTATCTTTCCACACCCAGAAATGTAACGAGAGACCATGAGTCCATCATGTTTCTGAAACAATACTCCGCCTTAGAAGTGTTGTCGGTTAAAAATCTCCTAACCGAAGTGAGGAGCCGTTCAAAGCCAAGGCGAGACCAATGAGATAGACCACCGTGAATATGATGAAGACTACCAGGCAATACCAAAGAGTAGCCCGTGTGCGATGGCTTTCTTCGGGATTAGTCCCGCTGTCACTGCTTCCAGATTGATTCGTGTTCTGACCTTGTCTCTGACAGAAGCAGGAGCATGGTGCTGGCAAATGCACTCCGTGCAATGAACCACGCTCTGATATCTCTTGAGCAGAAGGGAGATATGCAGGATCGGATGGAAGTCCAGTGTCAACACTGGAACGTCGCGAGTAAGCACCCACTGGAGAATCAGTCAATCCAGATGTTCTATAGGCCGCTGTTGTCCTTTGAGCCAGTGGAGAGAAGACGTTGGCCGAAATGCCTTGCCCATGAGGAAAGTTGCTCGTATGTCTTCTAATGGATGAAGGGAAAGAGATGGAACTCTCTGAAGGAGGGAATGACGCAAATTGTCGATTGCGATGAGGGAAACGAGGAGACTCTAGAGCAGAGGAAGCTGAAGCATTGAAGATGTCAGGCAGTTCTTGTGGGACATCCTCTTCAGGTACAACATGACCGACCGTGCCCTGAATAAATTCATTCGCGTGAGTAGTGTCAACTTGTCGTGGTGTTTCGAATGCGTCATTGTCATTAGCTACGGTGAACTGATTTCCGTATGGAGACGTAGCTTCGCTTTGAGCTACTACAGAAGTGCCGGTGCCTTCTGTGCCCTCTGATGGTCTATTAGATTGCCTCCTCATACGATTTCGATTTCTGCAGACTTGACAATTTTTCAAGAGGCTGCGTGATCGGCCTGGCCGATGATCCCAGAATTGTTCAACAGGTCTGCTAAGATTGCAACTGCTGCAAGTAAGGAGCCCTGGCTCAGACATGATATGTGTGGAATATAGGAGAAAACAGGTCATTCAAGATGTGGTGCCCTTCTTAGTCGGCAAGACCAAGGAAGACATGTATGGAGCAACCACACGCTACAGTTTTGTAACATACCAAGCTGACAATATGAGTCACAATGTTTGCTTGGTTTCACAACTTCTGTATATTGAGACATGACAAAAGCCAATGAGTGCTGACGTGCCCCATGAGGACAACAATGGAAGGTTCGAGATTTGGTTTGTTCACGAGCTCATAGCTCTCACTTCAAGACAATCACACCTTACATATTAGAAACACTGCGCAATTCCGCAATACCATCTTCACTCTTTCCTAAGAGCAAACGAAACGGTCTAAGTATGTTCAAGAATGTGTCATCAAAAATGAAAGCTCTCTCTTTATACTGCATACTTGAGATGTTTGTAAATAAGATCGAGTCCCTTGTATTCTTAAACATAATTACCAACAGCCGACCTGTCGCTTAATTAGAGTTTTTTTTCCAAAGTCTGATTGACTTGTAACGCCTGCGTTCAACATGCTTCTTCTAGTACACCCAGTCTACTGGTATTCCAGTCAGGTTTGGATACTAGGCCCTGACGGGATGAGTCTTGGTTCATAGAGATGACTCAGAAAACAGTGTAATTGGGAGAGAGACTTATGGTCTCACAGATCCAAATGACTTCCTTGTACGCTGGCTTAAGGAGTAGTTCAAAGGAAACAACATCCTAGTCTGGTCCGACATGTTCCACTTGCACGCTGACTGGCCCTTTTCAATTGAGATACAAAAAATTGGATGCTTCCAGTATCAGAATTGGCATCTTAACCTATAATCAGCCAATGCCCTAGTCGAGCTTTCCCATATCTCGTTCTGGTCGTTACGTGCAGTGTAATTTCACGATTTGTTCGAAACTATCGACAGTGCGACGACAATTAGATACCAAATCATTGTCGTACACGGCTTTCTGCCTCCTCTACGTGGCTGGCACAAATCTATGTGGACAGATTACAGATATGATTGGGTGAGTATTGATGATCAACTGGGTTACCTGAGATTTACTGGTGCTCATCAAGATGAACACCTGGCCTCGGTATCCAGAAATAACTCTTTTTGGCAAGCTCGAGCTTATTGGCCGTCCTTAAACTGTTTTCTGACGCCGATATATGAGATGATGAATGCCGCAATCAGCAGTAGAGCTTTATACGATTGAGCATCAATTCTACTCAGCAGGATGCGAAAACCGCTATGTTCCCATTCCCATAACACTCTGTTGGGATATTCCAGTACCCAAGGCAATGAGGTTCGTACACCCTACTCCTAGTGACAATTTGAGTATTATCGCAACAGCAAGCTTGACCATTGTGTTGAACTAGATTTGATACAACAGACCTCAGCCAAAGAAAGGTCTGGTCGAATGAAGGCATTCCAGGTTGGAGAACGAGTTGTTACGAATCTCCAAAGCCTCACAGAACTACCCGACCTTTGATTCTCGCTTTGGCATGAAGACATTTGTTGCTTTACAGGGACCGGAAAGGATTGAAGACAAATTTTGGAAATCGATCAACGTTCGGAACATCTTGCTCCCCTCGCGCCAGAACTATTCAAAATCCGACAACGACCTCAGTCTCCAACTTGATCTGTTTCATGAATCTGAGATACTCCTTACAACGGCTAATTGGAACAGATATGTCCAAAGATCCCTTAGAATCGGCATTTGGGCACCCAAGAGAATCACTGAAGCGGAGAGGCAAATTATGAGCTCACAATGTCAATTTCTGTTCGTCATTTCTTTCCGACTTTGAAGAGATATTGCGCAAGCCCGCTCGACCTGATGTATCCCTATCAATCATGACACGATATGCACAGCACGACTTACCGGCCGAACGTACGATGATCTGGCCATGTGGGCTGACTGGAACTAATCGTGATGGTAGCCAAATCTATTCTTCTTCTTTCCGCATTCGGCATTTCCAAGCCTGCGATGCTGACGGTTTCAAAAAAAGGTGGTGTACGAGATAGCATGACGCTAATAACCACTGTTCTACTTGAGCTCAGACACTTACGCGTTCGGATGATGGTACCAGCAAGCAGGATCAATGAGAACCCTAGAACGCCGATTTTTATATCATTCATTCGAGCTCTGCCAAACGACGAGCCCGATATAAGTTCGCTTCTCTCGGGTTAAGCCAGCACGAGCGCGTGCTAATAGAGGCAACAACATAGCACGTGAATTTGCCACATTGGAATGGACGTTGCTATATGTGCACATGCGCGTGTCGACGACTTGTTGAGGTACCCAAGCCGTACGTTGGACTCCTGCGTTTCGCACGTGGCCGTATCAAAGTTTACCCATCATTGAAGATGTTAACAGTGTCTATCCACAGTCGGAACTAGCACACGGGCCTTTTCGCTTGGTTTAATTAACTGACTTCAATTTTCTTAGTCACGAATGTTCCAATGTATTCAATATACAGTTTTTGCGCTCAAGGCAGCTTGGCGAATTTTGAATTCGCGGATCTACCGTGGAATCACTCAACTTGTGGAAATGGAGAACCTTGAATAGCTTTTGTGCTATTATGGACGACAACATGAAGACCTCAGAGTCTCCAGTCAGCAACGCAACAACATGGCAATAAGTAGCCGTATGCCTGGGACTGAGTGACACCCGGACTTCTATTTGACAATCGAAGAGAAAATCAGCCGCGTTGGTTCAAGAGCACAATCAGTGATGTAGCCGAGGCTGAGTTCCGAGCGAATCTAAACTCTCACTCTTATCAGCACGGTACCCTGGCTTTCTGTTCGAGGCTGACCAACAGCCGCAATTCAATCAATTTCCTGCTTCATCACATCCATTACCGGCCGCAAGGGAGTCGCCATAGACGATTACCTAGAATGAAGCGAGGAAAGCTGATGTGAGCGTGCGGAATAGTGAGAGTTCAGCAACAACGAACCGAAGTGCAATTGCCGAACGCATGGTCTAATTGTGTATATTTCGACACCTAAATGATTTCCGACTCTATACGTCATGGGCTAGAAGCTATAACCCCGACTTGACTTTGAGCAAGCAGGCCCTGGCTCCTACAAGCTTTTCAAGAAAGTGTGGAGAAGACATTCAAAATCGGGTGATAATGTAAGTCAGCATGCAGTCCGTTCAAGTACTCCGTGTCCTCTCGTCGACACTCAAGATTGCGCAGCCGCTCATACAAAGAAAATCAGAGATTTCAACTTTTCAGTGCCCCAACCGTCTTTGCTGCGGAACGAAGCCAAACACTGGAGCCCTAATGTAGGCCCGACCGTCTGCTTTGGACTCACTGGAATACAAGAACTATGTCATCTTTTGTCACCTAAAATACTGGAGAATTGCCACAGAGTCACGAGTGAATGTGCAGTGAAACTTCAACTAAAGAGGTACGACAACTTTCTCTTGAGAGAGAGCGATGGTGATGTGTCTCAACAATAGGCTGGATAGCGACATGCTGAAGCCCATGTATCAGGGCCCCCAAGTCCCGCATGCGTCGAATCCTATTCAGCAATTTGACAACAATTGGACAAGCTTTGGATACAACGCACAGCAATGGAATCTTGAGTTCCAGTGGGTCTCACTGCAGTTTCAAGGGCTTGAAAATAAGCAACCAGAGCATCGCAAGTTCACCATACCAATGAGGTAGTATGTGATCAGTAGCATCCCAATATGCTGGGAGGCGTAAGAGAACCCTCGCCAGGCAAATTGGTGTTGTCGCTACCGTAACAAAACACTATGGTCGGCATTGTGGAACGTTTATGACTGCCTGCTTAAGACATAGGGCTATGGTCAAAAAGAGTAATCTCTGGACACCTAAGCCACGAGTACACTACCCCGACTTCAACGATGCTGACATATGATACGAGATCGAGACTCCCACATCGATCTGGCCCGACCAACTCCAATACACGGCCGCCAATCCGTGATACAGTTACATGGCCGACACAAAGGTAAGGATTGTGATGCGCAAGAAGAACCCTGAGGCGATGCTCTCCATCACTCATACGGTAATTTGGTATGTGGAAATGCTACAACTCATAAACATTTGAAGGACAGAGTCGCTTACAATCTGGCAGTGCTCGCGAGGGAAAGTTGTTGACTTATCTTGCGTTACCCTACGAAGCGGGACTCAGCAATCGCCGAAGGCACTTAACACGCTGAGGATCCTCTCCAGAAAGCGATAATCCATCACCCCCAGAACCACCCTCTGAGCGTGTGCTCCCGATCTATGCGCGTAGGCGCGCTATTCAACATCTAGGGCGTGGCCCTGCAAAGCACGTTTTCGTGCATATACGTCTGAGCGTGGCTTCCAATGGCCGTGGGCGGCTTGGTTCTGGGGTGACGGAGGCTACAGTTGCTGGAAGATCTCGGCCTGGATCAAGCGACTTTAGGCTGGTTGTCGAGCATGCTGTGTGGGGATTCAGCAAGAAAAGCCACGCACCTTCGCGTTGTGTACTTTTGCCAGTCCATTACATACGCATGTCTCAGGATCTGAAAGCGTTTACAATCTCACCGCAATACTTGGCCCTGAAAGTCGTGTTTTGGTAGGGTCGAATTTGGGCCTCCCGGTGGATTCAGTGGTGGGTGATCGGTTCTAGTCGCATGTCAGAACGCTGCGGTATGGACTTCGACTTCGGGTGTCCGGCCCTCCCTTACTCTATAGCAGCGGTATGACAGTATCCGTTGCAAGCACCTGAATTCTACGTGGTTATTCTGAGAAATGTTCCATCATTAGGCATAGGCATATAGCAGGAGACTTTGTGATTTGTGATCAATTACACAATATGACAGATAGTGAGTACCGGATGGATGGGTATCGCGTAATTGGATTGCGACATCTGTCAAGCATTGCAAAACAAGCGGCGAGGTAGAGATTCGAGAGAGCGCAAGATTAGACAAGGAAAAAGGAAGGTAGTGATATCCTGCTTGATACATCAGACGGGCAGTTGGCTGTCTTAGGCTTGCAATGTGGGGCTAGCGGAATGTGTCTCTATTTTATTTTCCTAGGAGAACTTACAAAAGTGCATATGAGCGGTCTAACTAAAGCCGTGAGATCAGAATTACAGCATCGCATTAGAGGATATTTGGCGTGCTCGTGAGCGAGTTAAGATTATTCGGGGAGTGCGGTTCAAAAGGCCTGAGGTTGATTGCGGTCCTGAGGATGATGCCACCGGTTGTTCTCGGGCACGCGGTGTGAACAGCGGCGACGATGGTGGCCTTGGAGATTGAGACTTTCTGCTCTCTCCTTCTGGAACATCTTCGCGTTGCACGCTTTGCAAAGTGCCCCCAGCGGTATCCGAAACACTGGTGTTGCACGAGTGGAATGAACTCAGCGAATCAAATGAGGACGATGTTAGGGCTGTATGGCCTTGCGCAGGGTCATCTGCAGGAGTATCTTGTAAGAGACAGCTGCACAGGTTGCGAGTCTCCCCGACTTTTTTCTGACGGAAGAAGCAAAATCGAGCCGAAAGAAGTATTAAGGTAAAGAGATCGAGCATGAGCCATCGTTGTCGCCATGTGACACCCATTATAGCAGCTCTGGCAAATCGATGCTCGCTTGACGTCCTGTCCGATGGACAAAAGAAAACTAGCTGCCCAGCTTCCATAGAGGAAGAATTGCCCGGCGAATTTCGTAACACTGGCGTGGTGATGACATGGTTAGTTGTGAGACTAGGAACAGCCAAGGAAGTCTTCGTAGTAACAAACTCGTTCGGCATTTTCGTCGTCGTAGTCATATATGTCCACGACACAAGGGTGCTTGTCTTGTGGGGAATAGCAGCTCCAGCATCACGAAGCCGTTTCAGCCAGACTTGCTGGTCACGGACCTCTCTACAGGCCTGCATGGTAGGAAGCAACCTCATATCCGCACCAAACCACGTCCATAAGAACCATGCTCCAAAAATTTGAACAGAATTCCAGGTGGGGATCATGCTGAGCTGGTCGTCTGCTAACAAAGCCTCATAAAACCTCCTTGGTGAAAGTGGCTGAAGTCTTACGCTCTCAGGAATACTCAAGCCAATGCGAGCTCGTTCTCTGCATGTATCCCAGCTTTGGCCTAGGCAGTCCAGGGTCATCAGCCAACGGTGGCGCTTGCGTTTGTTGTGGCTAAGACCACGCCCCAAAGCCTCGTCCGACGAGTCTTCCTCCTCACCAGTCAGCCTCCGCTCTGCTTCTTCGCAACTCTGGTACCTACTGGAAGCGTGGAGTTGAATTTCATCTCTTGTTGCGCCTACGAACGGCGTCCACCAGTCCTTTCTACCTGGCCCAAAATTATCTGGATGGAAGATGGACCGGCAGGTGCGCGCAGCCTGGCGCACGCGATCGTGTGAGGAGAAGTGGCTTAAACTTGTCATATGACCTGACGTTGAGCCGACGGGCAGTGGAAGCTGTAGATCGACGAAGGCATCTGAGTAGATGCGAATAAAATCCTCGTGTATGTGCTTAGGCGGAAGCGGCGGGCATTGTCGGACGGACACAGGGAAGCACGTCTGTACAATGCTGCATTCAAAATGCTCCTCAGATCCCTCTTCCTCTTCCTCTTCCTCTTCCTCCTCGTCTCCCTTGCGCCTCCAATCTTGACCCCATGGACGGAATAGCTCGCACTGAAGCTGACAAGCCGAAGTGGGACAGTCAAACTTGCAATCGAGCGTGTCGAAGTTTGCGATTCCCGGATTGTGAAGCAATGCAAGAAGTGTCTCTGTGGCAGGGATGATGCGGAGAAGACCGTAGACGAGTGCCAAGGCCTCTAACGGCGTGGGGAACAGCCACCGGCATCGCAGTATTCGGCTGAGGTAAATACGCATTTTTAGGTGGATGAGCAAGCTGTCGCGATGATATACAGTAGTAGCGAAAACAATATAAGGTCTCTGGGTCTCTCTGGGTAGGGAATGGTGATGCTTATGATAGTGTTGAAGCTGATGAAGGGATAAGAGCGGCCTCAGTTCTTGCTTTCAGGTGGCGAATTGTAATGTTGTTTGCTAGATGGTCGCCCCCAACACCGCCGCCGGGCTGGAAACTGCACGATTGGAAGCCCGTATAAGTACATCGCGTCTTGAACGATGATGGGAAATACCAGGGCACGGACAGTACAAAGACCAGTCGTGACGGCTCAGCAAGACTGCAACAAAGGCCTCGTAACAAATATCCGGCAAACGCCTTTGTGAACTCTGGCACTATTACTATAGGGTTCTCTTGAGCTCTGCAGCTTATTGTCGCTAGGATCATGTACGGTGGGCACCAACTCACCATGTACGTTTGCCCATCTCTACGTGGCAGACAAGGTGACAAGTGCCAGGTTGGGTAGAGAATAGGTGGCTGGAGTCTGCTTGTTTGTCGCCCTGCTTACCCCACAATCGCCTATTGACACGTCAGTAAACGATTGACTCCTCGGGCGTCACCAACCACTGTTGGCATTGTCAAAATCCCTCCCTTATGCCGAGTTTATCTGCATCAATCGCCGGGTGTGATGGTTTCAGCTTTGTTTGTCAAACAAAGCTTATTTTGATATGAACAAACGCGTTCCCAGACAGCAATATTTGACAACGCTAATGTGGCTGGAGACACTAGTAACTAACAAGAAGCTGAAACCTCCGCTCGAAGAGCTAAGGCAGTCGTTGAGCAAGTCCTTCTATCCTGGTATGCAAGATTTGGAAAACCCATCGTCTACAAGGAAGCTTTCTCAGTTATTCTCACTCGCAAGTCGAATGCAGCAAGTGGCATGTGGCACCACATGCTCTAGCATAAGACATTTAGCACACATAATATGACATCTAGGACTATAAAAGACGCTTACCATATTTCCAATCGAGTACACAAAGCTGCCACAATCAGAATAGTTTCCTGGTACGCATGCTAATGTGCTCTATGCCTGACGATGTACGGCCCTTACCCATATAATACTTCTTGAACAACTGAAGTGAGGAACATTTCAGGGCAATAAGTCCGTTACGATTCACATCAACGGTACTGAACCTTACTAGTTCTAATTGTGACTCCTAGAATCTAGGATTGTCATTGTTTCTCGGCATCAAAGTTAAATAGGTTTGTCAATAGCCACCAGTCTAGTAGCAGTGCCGAGCGCAGTTTTCGATATAATTAGTTGATGATTCTGTAGGTGTATCAATGAGTCACGTGCCAGTGAATCAAAATGAACGAATGTTCATAAGATACATCAGCTGGGGGTGGTCTACTCCCCACGCCTAGCTCTAGATAGAGGCTTTAAGTGACGTAGCAGAAGGGGTCGGCTTATTATCCTAGCTTGGTGTAGGATGTTCGGAAGACAAACGATCTCTAAATGAAGTAAGACCATAACCCAAAGTCCATGTGGTCGAACAATCATAGAATAGTATCAGCAGGATACAGTAGGCTTAGGGATAAAACATAGATGCACTTGCCCTTTACTCTTGTTGTGTTGTCTCTGTTCCTTAAGCTGACTCGCTATAATGTTGGTACGCGATGATCTCATAGCGCTATCTTGATTTTTGAAGGTCTCGTAGGCGATCTTGAAGATTGTGGATTCTTCCAGCGTTGTAATAGAATCTACCCCAACAAGCTTTGTTGAAATAGCGAATAATTCCGAGTCTCGCATGTCAGAAGCTTTATCTACCAGTTCCAGTGTAATCGCCATTTCTCCAACCTTCTCAAATCAAAAAATCTATCCAAGCTCCGAGCTGAAATTCGATACTCAAATCGCGCGCATCTGTAGTGATTTTGTCTTGGTGCTCCAGCAACAGATAGCCTCGTTGCACCGTGCATCGTCCCTCACGCTTATCTCCACTGGATAAATCTGTCGATGCCCAAAATGCATCTGCCCCGCAGGCTGGTTCCAGTCCAGTGGCTTTGATAGGCACGTTGTTGAGACAGATCAAGACGCTGGAAGTACTGGTCTGGAAAGGAATGAGCCTTCGACGATCCTCTTCTACTGAAGCTGGACGTTCCGTAGCATAGACGTCGAGAAATGCTGGCCAAACTGAGCCGAGCTGCTGTTCGGACCTAGTGGACAGGATCCTATATGATGACATAATGAACATCTTGGTTGTCAAGCTGGAATGGAATGGACTTGTCTGGGCTGGGGGAGGCAGCAAACGCTGGGTTTCTATTGATGCTGCGGAATCAGCTCTTGAAGAACCACCTTAATAACGGCAATCTATCCTAGAACGAGTTGGAGCAAGAACTTTGCTTACCTTGACCAGCCACCCATTGGTTTTGGAGCAATAACATCTCTTTCAGTATGGTTTCTCTGTTCATTGATGGTAACGGAATATGGAGAGCTTCTGCCCTTGCGGCAACCGTCAAACGGTCTCTGCCTCGGCGAGCGGCTCTCCTAAGTGCATTCTTGCTTGCATCGATGATAATGCTTCCTGGTAAGAGCCCATAGTAGCATGCATGAGCTACCCAGAAGGAAGAAGGCTTGCTGTCGGATGCCCTCGATGAATTGCATATAGCTGCTAGCTCGATTGGACGTAGGATTGTGAATTTCTCACCGAATAATTGGAGTGCAAACGATACGGTGCAAGAGAAAGCTGCTTCAGGGAATTCCATGGGCACCTCGTGAATGCTGTGCGAAAAAGCAACTATTCAACAAGGACACTTCACCATTCTATTATATAGAGATGAATTTCTTGAAGACATGGTACAAGTGTGCATGTACCGAGACGGAGGCTAGGTCGATACAGAGACATCATACATGTAGATTCTATTTGTTTGCCGTACCAGAGACATCAGCTACAGTTGTAGGTCGCCATGACTTGTAAGATAAGGGGAAGAATGCATGAGCCATGTTTAACTACTTAACAATTGGGCATTACACAAATAAACTCATCTTGAAAAGCTTTATGTGTATCACAACGCTTCACTAGCATCACCGTGTAACTAAGGTCAAGACTGCTCTTTGTCTCTCGGTAAGATCTGAATCGACTGTAGGGGTACAACGCAAGGGAGTTTGCTAATTGGCTGGCTGTTGGTAAGTCTCATCTCGGACGCACAATTGACCACTGACCACATATCCGTTGCATGATGTGTGAGACTAACAACGGAAAGCAATTCAAGACAGGGAGGTGTGAGCGTCCGAAAGTGCTGGAATATAAAACTGAAGCGGAACGGTCTCCAGATTTGTGACTGGATTCAGGTCATCTCGTATGTTTTATCTTGCCCTGATCTGTCACTTGCACACTTCCTTCATCATCCAACCTGTTCACTCTCGCCATGAACGACACACCATCGAACAAGAAACGATCAGCTCCGTCTAATTTGTTACAAGAGCTTCGACAGTCCATGATTGAGGTCCCGGAACATGATACACGCAGAAGGAATCAAGTCACTCCATTGACACAATCAACCGGCACAAATGCCGAGCCCGTTCCATCGATGGACGACTTACGAACGCCCAGCCCATTCCCTTCATTGGCTCCAGAGCCGAAGTCGATTCCAGAAAAGCAACCACAAATTGACGGCCAACAAGGTGTGGGCGGGCAAGATCAACAACTACCGCGGCAGGAAGCGCAAGACCAACCGCGGCCGCAAGCGCAACAACCATTGCCTCCAGACATTGACACCCTCGGAAAGAATTTAAGAAGAACTCATGGACCAGAAAACCACTTCACCTGCGAAGTCTCCAAAGCTCACCGCAGTTACTTTATAACCCACATCAATGGGCTACGCGTCAAGGCTTCAGCCTTAGCTTTACTATTATGTCTTTTGATCGTGATGATAATTATTCCATGCCCATCTCCTAGTTCTCTTGCGGAGGTGTCTTCCGATGAAGGGTTATGTCTACATAAATTGACTGACAGCAACGTTTTTCACACATCTGGCCAGCCAGAATTTCCAAGAGATCTTGTCTCCTTCGGTTCTTGGGGAATTGCGAGAGACCAATCAAGGAAGACACTTTGGCAGATTCAAGCCACACTCGAATCCCATCACTTAAGAATCAATGATGACGCTGCCCAACATTTCGATGATTGGGATACACGCATGTGTGAGCAGGTGAAAGATTTCAAGAGTTGGCCTGTGGTCCAAGAAAGCAATACAACTTTGGAAATCGACTGCAACAAGCCAGACGTATTCCACAGACTTGGTGTCTTCGTGAGCGAGGGATTGTCGTTATTAGGATTGCATTCTGACATTGAACGCCAAACTTGTGGTAGTGAAAAGCTCCGGGACCTAGCTATGAACATGACGGCAGGTGTGGTTCATTTTGAGCAGCAATTAACCGAGCAGCACCACAGCATACAGGAATTGTCCCATCAGGCCAAAGCTATGGTTGAAATGATTCGGGATGTGGGTAAACAGACCCTCGACTCAGTTAATGCGCAACTTACTCGGCGCAAGGAGGAGGTCTTAGCTGAGCCCTTCATTCTGGGCTATGGCCTTGGGTTCAAGGCATTCCGGCTTAGAATCTTTCCAGAAGAGCGTCAGCTCTTAGAGAAAGAGATCGAGCTTTTTCAAGCAAGCATACACAAGCAATTACTCAGTGAATCTGAGTTTTATGAAGCTGGAACTAGAGCTGTGTTCAAAGCGCGGTTGATGAAAATCAAACGGCTTCAGCAGCGGAGCAGCAATTTGCGAAAACTGTTGGAAGGCATCACCATGTGTGGCGGTAGCCTAACGCATTTGATCCAATGTGAAGGACTATCCGAGCAGCGAACAGTAGCACCGTACCCTTCGTTGCACCTCCGATCAATATCTGCTCTCTGCAACTTTCGAGCGGGGATAGTTGAGGCTCTGCGCTGGCTGTTATGGGCAGAAAGCTCCAAGGATGATGTCTATCACTCTTACTACAACATGCTTGTTGCTGAGTGGCAAGACCTGACTGAAACCTGGCATAGAGAGATGTATAGTACCTCCTGTCCAACGTAACAATCAATACTGAGCGATGTTCGACTTCATAGCTACTTGTATAGGACCTGACTTCATTGTCAACGTTATCATAAGATACAAGACATAATGTGCAGTCCCACAGCTGGGTACTTCTGATGCAATGCAAGTGCGAAAGACGCATTACCTCATACTATACTGGCGGAACTTCAACTAGTCAGATCTCTGTGTCATAAACGCTAGTCGAGAGAGCTACAATACGGCGTGGATTGGGCCTTGTTAGATACCATGTATAGGGTTTATAGAGGGGCAAACTTATTTGTAGAGCTTCGAGCTTGCGTGAGCGGTCTGATGTCATTGAACTCCTGGTGTAATATCAAAGTAGGGAGTTAAAACAAGAGTGGTATCATAGACCTAGACTTGGCCCACAAGCCAACACCAACACACAACATTAGGATTAGTACACGAAAATTGTATAGAACATCTCATTCCTAATTAGAGGAATGTAAACTCGGTAGAGAGTTTATTTAATTCGCATAACCACGACGATCAGCAGATAAGCTCTTAGGGTCAGGTGCCTATTGTAACCGTTATTAATACTCTACTTCAGTAAGGACCATGATGAAAACCGATGCTGTATGTACTCTACATAGATCCTCTATTATGCGCAAGTAAGCTCAGAATCAAAAGAGGGTGTCTTGAACGAACACTACTGACAAAGCGAAATGAATTTCATAATGCGAACATTTAATTCTTCTAGATAATGATTTCATTGTTTATGTTCCCATAATAGACTCTGTTATTGCCATCTTATGGATCAAGTCGTCCTACTGTCGTAGTACGGATGGAGGTCCCTGGAGCTATTCCTAATGAAGGATGGTGGACCGCGGTGGAGGAGGTTCTTGGGAGGAATTGCCGGAGGGCAACAGCAGAAAGAGTTCGAAGTGTTGCTGTGTTGGCGGAATGAGCAGTGTTAGAGACAAGTTGCGTAGAACGAGACGAATAGAAAGACAAGAACGTGTGCAGACAGGACAGACAGTTCGGACGAATGGTTCGCCGGACAAACAAGTGTGTAGACAGAGCTCTACGAACGAAGACCTCGTGCGTCGGACAAGATTCGACGACAGGTTCTATAGCAGTAGTATCAATTGTGTTTTGGAACCAGCTCACGACAGACAGACAGGCGTGTTGACGACCTTACCTCCCTGACAGACATACACCAACACCCCCTTCATTGTCTGCACCTCCTCGCCGAGGCCACGACACTACTACACTATTAGCAGTCATTCTACCCCTGTCTAGAGCTTAAGAGCCGGCCATCATCTATGCTATTGGTAAGCACCCTCAATTCGTTATGTGTGTTACTGCTCATGTCTTTACTATTAATGAATCCCAGTGCGAGTGAGGATCTGGCCTTTTCAATACTATATGTACAAGAATGCGTGTAGTAGAATATGGACCAGATCATTTACGAGAGCAGTTGCAACATATAGACAACAAAGCAAACCTCTAGCCACTATATATAAGCAGCTGTAACTTATTAGTAATGACTTAACAGCTTTTTATAACAGTGTGAGCTTCCCACTACTCCACATTGGCTAATGGTATAGACAATATCCGCGCCTATAGGTATTGTAGCTTATTACTAATTTATAGTACTTAAGGAAGTGCAAGGAAGCGCAGAAACATAAAAGTTATCACATAGCTTTGTTTCTACATCAATGATGATTAAGTAATTTTGAGATAACAGGCTTTCAAAAAGCCCATATGAAAATCATCAAAACTACGTTGATTGTCTATTTTATGATTCTCCGTGCTTGGTTTCGCGGGATGGAAGCTGAGCCTTGTGCCTTGAGCCCAGTTCCAGCGGCCAACATACGGCGGTGCCGTAAATCATAGACTTACGAACACAGTAATATCACTTATATAGCTTCTATACTCTGGATATCTTCGTGCTGCCTACTTATGAAATGTTCCGGGCTCAGCTTTCTTAGAGTTCTGGCTTACCATTCTTTTTGCTTTGGTCAGTGTTGGTGCAATACCGTGAGCATGGCATCACAAGATTACGACAGGTAGGTATCTACCACACTATGAGTAAGTTACCTAGACAATCGGTATGGGGAACAGGGTTGCCACGGCGCAAGCACTGCTTCGGATGCTTGTGACGCTCACTGACTTGCAAAGCTGTATTTACGCTTTATACTCCCCGCATTAAAAGCCTCGACAAAAAACGATGGATCATTTTCAGGACATGGAGAATCTCCACAAGCACAAGTCGACTACTCTAGGAATAAGAAGAAAGTATTGTTCTAGTCTGTAGTCTGTATGCCGAGAGATAGAGTCAATTCGATTGGCCACGATTGGGCAACATTTCACGTTCTCGCTCGCTTGATAGCCATGCTTGGCTCATGGCACGACTCAGTTGTGAGAATACCTCTCAAGCCACTCCCTCAGCTTATGGATCTAGGTATACACCCGAGACGTCCAGGAAATTATGCGGTACTCACGAGACGTCAGGGGCGAGACAGCTAAGCTCGTTCTTATTACGAACGGGACACACGCAATTTGGTCGCTGTTGTTCAGCCAGATTGGTATGGAAGTTATGCTGCTTGGGATAGGCACAGCGATAATCATGTACTTCAGAGAGTGCGAGGCCAAGCCAAAGACGTAACTTAACAACTTCGGCGTTCTCATACTATAGGTCACCTCGATCAAAGAAGCAGCAAAAAACTCGGATTAGGAGGAGCCCCGGCCGTAAATCTGGCAATGACAGCCCTTGAGTATCGGTAATCCAACTCCAACAACTCACTCTTCCGGAGCGTGCCACTAGATCATGCTCCTCTCAACACTGGAAACACACGAGCATCGAATGTATCAGGCTAGCAACCTAATGAATCGTTGGTTCGCATCAGCCCGAAGCAATCAAACAGCAGAGAAAAGCTTCTCTTGCAGTTCAGTTATTGCCATTCCATGCTCACCTAGACTTCATGCGGCAATGTATTCTCCGTTTTACGGAGGCCCATGCTCCTGGAATCCGTATACGATATGCGTAGTGGCGCGTGAAGCGAAACAACACGACCAATAGAGCCAATGCTTCACTAGAGCTTCGGGTGAAGATTTGCCCGAGGGAATCCTCGATTTAAGTCTTATTAGGAGCTTTAATGAGGCTCTAGTAAGTTTTTCCAATGACATAAACGCTTAAAATCGAGCAATACACGATCTCCGGGCGCAAGAGGTGGCTAGGGAAGTTCAAACATATATTGATTGCGCTGGATTTGCATTTGGAGAGCTTTACGAGAGAGTCGGCGCTATCAAAGTGAGATAAGGAGACGACCGGGTCATCCGTCAGGAAAGTATATGAGATGCTCACGGGACACTTCGGCCCTCGATGGTTGTAGCATTACTATTTTAGTCTCATCCAACATTACAGCGCATCACATCATCATAGTAAAGCTACATCTACCTCCCTTCTGACGCGATCGTCTTACCTTGATACTTGCATACACCAGAAATTGGTAGTGTAAGATTGCCTGTGCTCTACATGAAACGCTGCCCATCAAAGTTGAAGTGGTGTTCGAACGATGCGAGAATACTGCAACTTGTTTCCTAGACATCTCTACCATGAGTCACCACTGTATCAGGATGTCGAGATCTATGACATGCGTGTTCTCGTCAAGAAAAAGTGATTAGACGATTATGAGTCTACTGTGGCCCTCAATCATGTGTCAGCGGAAAGCTTTCCGGCCGGGATAAACTCTCCAAAACCAACCGGCTGAATGCATCACAAAACTGCTAGGGCAATGTTTGAAGCCGATACAGCTCCCGACACCGTATAATATGCAGGACTAGTTTTTGACCAATGAGCGTGAGTCTTCTAATCGAAGGATTAGGTAATGAGCGACATAGTAACGAAACACTGAGTATTATGTAGCGGTGTGTCCGCTACATTCGTGGTTAAAAAAGGACACATACAAAGCACGAGAGCTTCTATCTTCTCTGTCTACTTTCTCATTGACTTCTATGTGCGGTTGCTCTTCCATAACCGCATGACCAAACATTTCAAGTTTCACAAATTGCGAAATACCGTCTGAACACAAATTCAGGGTCCCTCGCATAACTTCCGCAGCCAGCACTACTCGCTAGGGGCATACCGCCTTTGACCACTGATCAATTTTCAAAGGGTCACAAGATTGTATGAAATTGACGCCACAGGACTTGGAAGCAATTGCAAAAGAGGCAAATGTAGCGACAGTTCCGGATTTACTAGGGTTGCGAATCGTCACCACTTCCTAGTCTTACTACTACCAGGCTCCAGGTAAGAACTTAGTTCTTCCACTAGAGACATCGATGCTCCACACGTGACTTCGTAAATAGCGAACGACTCGACTGATCATAGCCAGTCTTATCAGCTGGGTAGGGCTCTTGGAAAAACGACATCAATTATCATAAAAGAGCCATCATCACAGTAGAGTGCACCAAGGATGCACCGAGCAAGAATGACAAGCCTATAGATAACTCAGAGGATCGCTTCAAGCTATCATTTAGAAGCTTCCCTCATTCAACGCCGCAATCTCATGATTGTGGACGAAAGAAGATCCGGCAGCAAGAATGGAATCGAGCAGCTGAATGATATCAAGGCACCTTCAAGCGGCCACATGCATAGGGTAACAGCGCTCCGCAAGCTGATCAAAGGCCCCCTTATTTTGATGATTCTATTTCGATAAGGATTCCTGATGTCAAAGCCACGCTTGCCCAACTCACCGGTAAAAAGATCTTCTATTCTGGTGGCTCTCTCACTAGGAGCCTCGTTCAAGATAATTGGGTTAGAAAGACATGTAGAGCAGCTCTATGGGACTTTCTTGACGAGAGCTTTGGTGTTTTGCATCCGACAAAAGAGGTTGAGGCCACCAGTATTTCAAACAAAGATGAAACTCGCTGATACATCGTGTACAGACGTAGGAAGTACCTGACATGCCTAACAGCAGACTTGAATTGGAGCGGTCTTACGACTTATCGCTTTAGTGGAATTCATGGTCGGGCTCTTAACGTTAGAAGCACCATTCATGAGCTGTACTCAGCAATATATCGTTCATTTGTCAAGATTTGTTGGGCCTGGAGAAGCATATGGGTTGAAGTGCATTGGTGCGAAACCGTACAAAGGGCTAGCCGCCAGCCACGACCCGCCTGTTCGCTAGTATATATCTCACGCACTATTTTTCGAACACGTCTGCTAGAGCGGTCCCCCGTGTTGCCTTGAACGGCTTGAAATGGACTAATGTAAAGCCAGATCGTCTGTGTCAAGCTAATCGTTAGTTAACGTCAACCTAATCTTTCTCGCGACAAGAAAGTTACATTACAGTCGCAAATAGCCACATCATACCAAGCCAAAAAGTTCCATCAATAAGGTCGTCCAATCCTGCGCGATATAGTTTCTTCATGTAAGACCACCATATCTATCTCATCTTTGACTAAAAGGGAAGAGCCATGTGCAATTTTTGAGGCTTTTTAGAACGCATGTTCGTTGATTTCATACGTATACGTGTACTGCTTTCCAAGTTTGTACGGTTGACTGTTGTTATCCGCGTTATACAGTAGTCCACTGGGTCCAGGGATGTATTTGTTTCGCGCCCATCAAGAGCTTGATTTGTTTTGGTTACGTTGGATTACTTCATCATGCTGTGGAACAAGAATCTGCTTAGGGTTCCAGATGCGCAGTAACACATGGGCCATTCTGTCACAGGAGCGAGCTGAACCCATGGCTTATAGTATCTTTCGTAGTCAGCTTCAGCCTCAGCATGGCTGTTGTGTTGATGTAGTTAGTCTAGGTTGATCAGATATGGCTTCTCTTACGGTATATCTATTAATGGTCTCCAGAACCGAAGTGACTGTGATACACCACATTCCGGCTTTCCTACTCAGCATACCCGCGGGGTTTGCTACATCTACAGCGGGTAATAAAGGGCGGCATAGGCGCGACACATCGATCATACGATGACACTACTCTTTATTCAAATGTTACGCTATAATTCGATTAGTAATAGAAAGAAAATCCAAATGTTATAAAACGGTAGTGACAACGTACACTATTCTGTTCAGCTTATAGGTGCCGCATGTTAACATTATGAGTCTAACTGCTATAGATGGCAAGTAGATGTCGCGTTGCACCGTCTATAGTGACATGATGAAGTCCAAATTTGCGTGAGACCCTAAAAAGTATTTTTCTTTCCATCCAATGGTAGATCGAAAGACATGATTGAATGTGGACTTGTATAGCGGATGGTGTTGAAACCCGATTTAGCTACTGGCCTAGCCTGAAGAAGCATAAATGACTAGAAGCATCGGTAATGAAGGGTGTTCTAATCGCCAACGGTGGCGAGAAATGATTGGGGAGTGCAAATTCAAGATCGCGCTTGGGATTGTTTAACACTTCAAGAAGTAGGGTCATACTTTCGCCAGGAACCAAAATGCTCTAGAAGGAAGAAGGTCCGGCAGTCAGTCTCATATTGTAAGGCGGGCTTCTATGGGCTTTTCATGCTGCTCCTCCGTTAAGCTATGAAGCAGAATGGCTCGAGGGGTGGCCCAGCACCATAAGCTTGGTGATGCAACCTGTCTGAATGAGCATCAACAATGAGAATTGTGGCGCTATTGAGTCCCATGTTCAAACAAACTATAGCTCAAGTCGCCGTATCATCCAGAGACCGACATTTTCTTGGTATTTGTTAAAATACCCTACACTAAAGGGGTATCGAGATATTCAGGCTACTCGTTGTTGGACACAAACAAAACAAAGATGTAAGGCAACACTTCGTGACTTAGACTCAGCATGAGGCTACCGAGTTTAGGACGGCGGGTGATGGTAGGCCTGCTGAGCTTCAGGTTTCGATGATGTGACGGCTCTCTAGATTCTGCTGGTCAACCGACGCCAAACTCGTTACTGTCACTAGGATAGCACCGCCAGGCATGTTTGACCACCTATACCAGAGGTAAAGTCTAGAGCGTCTCGGGATTAAACAATACTGTACCCTAGAGTATGTTGAGAAGCAGCGGTACCAACCTAATTCTAAGCACGCGTGTTGGGCTGTATCTCAAATCAGTGCATGAGATTGAGCTACTGATTCAGAGGGACATAGTAGCACTCAATGTTAGATGAGTGGAAAATCTAACTTATAGTGCTGCTAGAACACCTTCCGCGCTTGGCGCGAAGAGAGAAGACGATGACCACAACAAGCTCCAACTCAGTATCAGTCTCTGAAGGTTAGCATAGAGAAGCCGTTACATACAGTCTGCAAGGCATATTTAGTAAGCCGTACAGTCACAGCCGATTGTTTCGCAAACGAGCCAAACGACGTGCAGCGCTGATTTTCAAGATGGTACCCCTGCGTCCGCTCTACCCTCACTACTAGACTTATTAGAGCAGCGTGGGCACGGTGGAAAGTCTTATTAGGCTACGGTATTGCTTCAGCAAGTTCAGTGGTGGGTATTGGACCAGCTTAGCGGTACCAGCTTGAAGATCAGCATTGTCTAGTGTGGAAGCGCTTCGGCCCGCTCAGGGCATTTCCGATGGATTTCGGCTTTGCCCAAGCCCGCAGTTTTGCCCTACAATTCTGCCTAAATAATATTGCGGCAAAGATGTTGAACATCCACATCCCCGCAAGCTGACGTCATTGAGATACACATTCCCCCTTGCGGGTGCATGCTGCCGTCGTTACGATACAAACGAAGCGCCTCGCTTGCTACTCCGACTCAACACTTCATTCACATCGGCTCTACCTCAGCGATTGTTTTCAACAAACAGAGCTTCGGGAGCTTACATCACTCTTTATTCACAACAGTACCAGTGCCCCGGAGTGTGATGCGCCTAATATTACTGTGTGCGGCGAGATGGCTACGTGGATGTCACATGCTAATGGCGGATAGGTGCAGCGGCCGCTTAACACAAAGCTTTCATCATCCGCCACATTCACCTTTTCCACCCAGACAGTCATGCGACACCTTAGACAGTGCTCAAGGATTATGCCTAGCTGATATATGCCAAGCATTCACACTGGCAAAGCAATGAGTTGTCCAAAAGGCACCAGGCTGCATGGCTGTGTTTATAAACAGCTGTAGGCTGCTATTCTCAAGCTTCACAACGTGCGTATGCAGAAAATGTTCCTGCAAAACCACCATTCACCATCCAGTGATTAGTGGCATATCAATATACCCAATTCTTGTTCTCCCTGGACCGCGACCGTTAGGCTCTTGGACATTTCACCTCGAACTAGAGTCGCAAGCATGTCCGAGTTACGCGCAATGCTTGACAATAACAATTGCTCTACCATTTCGTGCCATCCCAGCGAAAATGGTAGGGGTGGCAGTCCAGACCGGGAGCCAAACGCTAACACTCTCACTGCGAGCGGCACCCATGGTCATGGAAACGGCCCGCCGCCCTCTCCAAATCTACAAGGCTCTCAGGCAGATTCTAGCCAGCCTCCCAATCAGCAACCTTGCAATCACCAATCTCGCAATCACCAATCTCGTAATCGCCAATCTCGTAACCAAATGTCTGCCAATCGGCAGCCAGCAGCCCAACAATCTCGCAATCAACAACAAGGAAGGCCGCATCGCTTTCGTATCTCTGAAGCCAAGAAGCCCGAATACAGAAGACAATACACAAAGGCAAGGCTTAAGGACGAGTGCCGCAAAAAGGGTCTACCGCTCTCAGGATCCAAGGGCGATTTGTTGCAGCGACTAATAGAGCACAAGAATTCCAACAAGCTCAGGTGTCTGGGTGAGCGAGCATTGGAAGAGCGGGCGAAAGCTTTAGATGCGTTTGACCCAAGCCACACTCGTCAACAGCGTATTGCCGCTCTGCGGCTCAAGCTGTCGGGAGGGAAGTCTGATCCAGCCAACAGAAGAGGAAATACACAGGACACATCTTCTTAAATAGATCTACAGAGGTGTTTGAGATGTATCTTGATGTTGGTAGCAAGCCGAATCTTGAGCAAAATGATATAATACCGAGGGAAAAGTGATGCTTATCCACTCTATATGGGTATCACATGTAGCGTTGTATACTATATTTGCCCTAACTCGTCTATTTGTCAGTATCAACATAAAAATTGCCGCCGTTCCACACGGATCCCCAAAGGCTGGCAGAATGCATTTGCCCTCCAAGTCGCTATACAAGAGTAGTAAGAAGCTGCCTAAAAACTAATTCCTAGGCCACCCTTCTGTGCCATAGCGATTAGACCCAGTATTCTGAGGCTTGATTAGCTTCTCCAGGCTTACACCTGATGAATATCAAATGGAGTATTCTAATTTATGAAGGGAAGCTTACACGTGAGTGGCTTCTTCACAGCCCATATTGACATAGTCATACGTAAAGACATTAGGCCGGATCTATCTATCCACTACCCTTGATACCGAGTAGCTTTAATGCTTTCTTGGGGTAAATCAGGCTCGACAGCTGATTGAGTTCGCAGGTGAAGCATAGGCAATACTGGATGTAAATAGACGTTGGCTGCTGGCCATGGGCTGTGCGTTCTAATAAGCAACAAGTCCTAGCCTACTAATGATCGAGTTGAGCTTCAAGTCATGTGAAGTGTGTGATGATTGTCGAGATACCATAAAGAAACACTAACAGTTTCAGTAGTACAGATATGATTCATATACTAGAAGAAGAGTTTCGTATCTACATCTCTACCGAGAGCTAAACTTGCCATAATCCAATGTGAACGTAGCTAAGCCGCTTTACAGTACGCCCAAAAGTCCATAGGAAATTGCACTGACGAGAGATATCAAGGATGATCCGTCTAGAGATCAACAGCTTGTTCGTGAATTGTGCAGAGCAACATATAGTCGTATGGTGACCTGGGATAGCTGAGATCTAATGATGGCTGCGCTCTTGACATCTGACCGCACCTCACATCATTGCTCCAAGCAAAATGGCGACGTGCAATGTAGACTCTGAAGCCTATTGAATTTATCACCTCCCGCTGTCGAATGACAGTTCAATGCCTGGTCACAATATACCTCCATTTATTAAGCTTGTTCAATGTATATGTCAGCTACGAATGACCGAATGTTGTCCCAGATCCGAGCGAAAACACTAAGATACGCCAAGCCAGGACTAGGCTTCCACTGGAGCACAGTGGAGGGAATATAGAAATGATAGTGAAAGTCCACGGCTGTGTTGAGTTTAGCTTCGTCCGGGGTTGTCCTGAATCTACGGTAGCTTGATGTTAGAGACCCCTACAGTGAAGCTAGAGATGCTAGCTTACACATTAAGAACGGGCCTTTTGGTCCGTATCAGGGGGGATAGTAGCTTCGGCAGGCTTGCCTCTTCTAAATCTTCGTTCTGGTATACTTGCATGATTTGACCCGCCCGACACTCTCACCATGACGTTGCTTAATTGTAGTGAACTTTTGCGAGGACACTGTCCCAACGCTCGAGCACTGGTAGATTAGATTTGGGTGTTATCATGCGACTGAGCCGTAGCCATGGCTGCTTTTCTCGGTGATAGACTTATTGCAAATTCTATGCTTAGGTCCACTCTTGCCGAAGGCAGCTCAGGTATGGTCTGACCAGGATGAGACCACCGAGAGGTATCAGAGCCTGGAGACTCTAAGATCACTGACGACAGAGTTGGTACCTCGTCCTGGAGTCGTTGCGAAGTAGAGGCAGAAGATGCCTCGCTAGGACCGTCCGATAAGATTGGCTTGGTCGATAGGTCGATCGCTTCTGCCCAGAGATCAGCTTCGGTGCGTGCGGAGTGGCGATCATTTCTTTTTTAAAAGGCTGTGAGTTCTACCAGTCCTACCATCGAGGTATCAGTCTAATAATCTGCCTACGCTGCAAGTCATACAGTGAGTTGAGACCATGGATTTTGTAGAGTCGGCCCCAGTATGCTCACAAGTTTATGCCAGCAGTTGATCTCATACTACGCCTTCCGTCAAGATGTCGATCTTCTCTGTCACAACATTGGCTCCGTGTAAGATAAAACAAAACTTCCCTGGCGAATAATGATAATGGATGCTGGTATTTACTTTGGCTCTCATAATAGACATTTCTTCGTAGGATATGTTTGTAGCACATGACTGGAAGTTCATGTTTAAATATGATTTGTGTACACCTCCAATGCCGTGGAACCTAAGAAGGATTTTGATTATGAGCAATGTCAATGTCCACACATCTATTTGCAGCTCGGGTCTGGGCAAAATCAGGCAAAGTTTGCCCTACAACAGCTTGGGCAAACTTGAGTGAAAGCCAAGACCGCGGGCCGAGACACGGGGTTGTCCGAGAGCTCAAGCCCACTCTAAGCCAAGTCAGGCCAGACTAGGCCAGACATGTGAGTGTTTGCTGCGTAATTAAAGGCACAGCATGCGTACTGCTTATCCCTTCTCACTTACTCACTTCACCTGCTATTTGTTTGTTCTTACTTTATGCCTCTCGCTCTGTTATAACATCCGTGGTTCAGGTTTGTCGTAACAATGTGAACTACTAACGCAACCTCAGCAGACATGCCTTCTACGGCGGTGCTCAATGATGGAATGAGGCATGCAATCGCTCGTCTGGAGAACTTGATTGACACTAGCCTTGACAGTATCCGCACCCATCTTCGGGTGCTTTGTGTTCCTGGCGGTGCCTGCGCAGGCTTCACTGATCTTGAGACAGTACTGCCAACTCATGTCCTCACCCGTATCGATAACATTTATCTCTCTTCCAATCACTCCCGACGTGCGCATGCATGCCTCAACTCGATTCGTAAAGGCAAGGGCTGTCTAGCTCCTGTGCGACCGTACATGATCTTGGCTGACTTTGGCCACCCTTCCGAGCGCTTCCTTGAGCCCCTCCGAGACCTGCTTATGGAATGCCGCTATCACGATGCTAGGCAAGCGATTTGTGAGGCTGCAAAACTGCGGCGCTGTCGCAATTTGACTGAACATCGAGAATTCTTGCCACGCGATCTTACCGCCGCCAAGGAACAGCTTCTAGCACAGGGAGCAATAATGCCGCATCCCGAATTGGCTAGACGAGTGACAGTCCAGTCTCGTGGCCACTCTGAATCACCTCGTTCGATGATCCAGCTTAAAGCTCATCCAAACGACGACTCTGATGACGACGCATCGGTTGGCCCAGTAGATGGGAGGTTTGACGTCCCCGACACACCTCTGCAGGGTGGTTCGGTACTTGGCAAGGAAGACTCACAAGTCATTGATCAAGATTCCAGCTTTGCACTTGACCCAGCCATTGAGAATATACCGCACTCAGATGAGGGTGATTTGCTCAATCAAGTGACAATTCGACGCAGTGGCCGTCAATCCTCGTTGGATCGTCAAGATCATGATCCGGGAGATTCTGAAGCCTGGATGGACCTAACGCTGCCTTCAAACCTGCCGGCATCTCCATTCAACCACCATTTGAAATCTCGACACCTCGCACCACATCGCTCTATCACGGAGAGTAGCGTCAACCCAACGCTCGCAGGCAGAAAGAGGAGGAATTCGGATACCCAGCTTGATATTGCACCATCTCCGCTACGCCGGAAGAGACATAGATCTTTCTCTTGGGAACAGACTGAAAACGAGAGCAAACTGCATAGAGCTCCACTGGTGCTCGAAAAGACACCTCGATCACTTATTTCAGCTGTCGGCGTTGCCGTGGAAGTGGTGGAGGAAGTACAACAGCCAAAGACAGAGGATCCCGTAGAAGCAGTTCACCTTGAAGCTAGTCTACTTGAGCATTCTCTCAGGTCTCTGCGCATCGGCCGCTGCATCAACGATAGCGCTTTTATGATGTCTCTACAACTGTTCATCCCAGACGCATCGACTTGGTACGTCGCCGACTGCACTTTGACCGATATAACGCAAAGCCTAGCAGATGGACAGCGGCGGCTTAGGTCACTACGAAGAACCCATCAGCATATCGTCTTTCCTCTTTTTCATAAAGACATTCACCACTGGACTGTTGCAATCCTCAATCTTACCGAAGGACGGGTGGAGTTGTATGATCCATTACATGGATTTTGTCTCAATACTTCACGGTTGCAAGTAGAACGTTTCATCGAAAATTACTCTATCGAGTGCGCCAGACCGTTGGCATTTCGAAATGCCCTAACCCAGCTTCGTCAGTATACAGCAACAGACTGCGGGATCTACTGCATCGCTTTCGCAGTATGCCATATGTACGAAAAAGAACCGTTCGCAAGTATAACACCTGATTTTTGGCGGCTCGTTCTTACCGCATCGTTGATGCCACCGGATAGTAGCCTTGCCGAAGACACCAGGGAGTCATTTGCAGCGTTTGTTCGAACACAATCGATCCTCGCGCCCCGACAGATTGATAGCGCCTCAAATAATCCCACCATTGCTACAGCCAGTGCACAGTTCCGCGAACAGTGTGACTCGCTGAAAAGAGAGATAGCCCGCCTCAAATTAGCAAGGGACGAGGTGAGCACAATTGTGAATTGCGCTAAGTCGGCAGAGGCGACAATACGGTCGTCTCTTGACACATATGAGAGCGCCAAGCGCGAATATAACGGCCTAATCGATCGACTTTCTCAACACTTTGGACCGCTTGGGATTTCGTGTAGCAATGGACGTTGGCCGCCGCCATCGCCACCAGCTCCAACTATTGCCTCTGTAAGAGCGAAGAATCTGAGTACTCTTGCCCAGGATGCTGGAGACATCCTTGAGATTTATGACGAAGCCCTTGAGGCAGGCGACTCACTTCTTCAGGGAAAGATTGTAGCTTTTCGGCAAGAAGCTCTGGAGGCATTAGAGCTAGTCGACAGCGTGATGCATGGGGGTCCGAGCCACCGTTTCTCATGACGGGTGTCAAGCATTGTGAAAATAGCTTCTCTGCTTATGGAAATCTATGGCTTCGTGCCTTGCACATCAGTCATTGCCTTTCCCGTCACACCATAGATAGCTCTCTCATCGTACTTTGCCGACCGATTCTCTGTCATGTATCCATACTACCACAGTATCCCTGAAGCTCCATTTGAAAACAAATTGATATCCACTGGTTGATTCAACCCCACAAATGCAGTCATTGATAGTTGCCAAGTCTCCTTGGAATTGCAGCTATTACACCATGCGTCAGCCACGGCACTGGGCGTCGTCATTCTCACCTCCACTTGCTATAGATATCCAGCGTAAACACGAGGAAACATATCACACGATTCTAAGAACTCTTTCCTACCCTGGTGCGATCACCGTATGCTTGATAGAACGAGTGTTGACTCTTAAGATGACCGAGCTTCATTTGGCTCGAACAGAGATGCTCATTATCTAGGAAGCATACAGAACACGTGCTACAGATTTGCACACAGCCGTTGAGTTTGCTTACGGTCTGCACATACAGAGTTACACCTAACAAGCTCTACCTCTTGTCAAGGAGACTGTTTGCGTTTAAGAGAGACAAGTTCTATACTTATGGCTTGATTGATATCAGGCTTGGTAGGCGGCTTGATTCCGCTGGACTGGGCACTGTTGTTGCTGCCACAATGAGTTTATTGCTTTGTGGTCTGCGTGCTCTTATGGGCCAGCTGTCACATAGTGCTAACGATACGCACCACCTAACTTGTAGCAGGGCGAGGATCACATTTCTGGCCTTGTCGGCTCTTTTCCTCTACCCTCTCGCAGGGTTCTTATAACCCTAAGTCATATGGTAAGCGGCTGCTCTGGGCTGCGCGCTCGGTAGGCAGTCTTACGTACTTTTACAGGGAAGTAACGTCGTGCGCAGCTGGAATTGTACGTACTGTTTGTATGCTGCCTGGACTTTGGTGAAGGTGATAGCGCTGGGATAAGGCCCTGTGCGCTCCTCGGCTGCAGCTTCTTGTCATGTCGGTAGCCTTAAGTAGATTGTTACCGTACCTGTCGCGTCTGATGGACTGGCCGCCTCGAAGCTGTTAGGGAGGAAAGTCTGAAGGAAATTCAGAGAGTAGAGCGCTGGCACTTTTTGCTGTGAATATACAATCAACTACATGTTTGTGCCCATTTGGGAATCAACGCTCTCCTCTCTTTTGTCTTCTATTTTCTTTTTATCCTTGCCTTGACGTTCTGGTTCTCTAGTAGCTGCTGACTGTTCCGCATATATAGCGCCTTCCAGAAATTGTAAGTCTCAGGATAATACCCAGTTTACAAAGAAATGCTAAAAGTCTGCTATTCTAAGACAACTTCCGTCTAAGACTAGGAGACACAGTTTTCCACGGGGGCTAGGAGCATGCTAGGTACCTTTCTAAAGTCTTCTCCTTCCTTCGCGTGCCCTTGCGGTGACATCTAGTCGCCACTTTAGAGATAGGGACAAGGAAGAGTACAAGAGGTACCAATATACAAGCTTTATCGCAGTGTATCTTTGAGAGCTAGACCTCGACCACCGCTAGTTGAAGGCGGATCTCGACCTGATTTCTACAGTAAGTCCCTAGTATCCAGATGCTACTCGGCCGTTGAAAGTAATGCAAACTCGTTTACGACGGACTTGTTACGTTCTATGTCCTAAACTTCCGATTCCTGCTCCTTAGGCCTTAGATAGACGATCCAAGCTATGATTGAGTCTCTCGATGGGAACCCTTCTATATCCATGTTTCTTTCACACTCTGTAGGCCTTCCACTTATCGCTTAAAATATCTTTGCTCTGACAGCGCCTGCAGCTTTGTTTTCTGTCTAGTAGGATGGTCCTGTAGGGCGGTGAACAAGAGTCTACGGCTGGTTTACTAGACGGTGGTCCATGACAGGAGATGCTTTTCATTTCACCATCATCAACCTCTTACGTTGGCCGCTTTTTCTTCCCCTTTATGATCTTGTTGGATCGTCTTCAGACTCGCTATCAGAACTTCCCGCCTCACCTATCTCGAAATGTATTCATCAGATATGTCTATGCGATGTGTGTCTTAAGGAAATCTGCCCAGACGTGTCGGTGGGCCCTTATATACATATATCCATCATGGCTTTCTTTTCTTCATCAATCAAAACGAGCCGATTGTTTTGGTACTTTAACTTGCCCTGAGTCTAGCTTCCACGTTTCTCCGCCACACGTACAACCTTGCTGTTCGTGGAAAGTCTTCAATCGTGCACAATCTTGAAAACTCGAGCTGGAGGGTCCTCATCGCTAGCCTCTTTCTGTTCGAAGATGATCCCACGAACCTTAGGCTTTTTGCTCTTACACTGGCCCTGATGGTCCTTTTAGCGTCTCCTATATAAGTATGCTTTTACTATTGATCAAATGTCTTTACTTCCGCGCGTCTTTGAAATCCAGGGCTAGGGCTCTTCATTGCTGATGGCCTTCTCTTCGAAGTCATCCCCGAAGTGGTCTCCGGCCAAGTATTCTGTACTTAGATAATCATTGCTCCTAGATCCCGACGTAGAGAGAGTCCGATCTTTTAGATGTTCGGTTTCTACGGGGATCCAGACGAGATCTGTATCGTTCGTAACATTGTCGAATCTAGACCTTCATTTCTCAAATTTCTAAATCTGTTCTGCTGTCGGTTGATGCCAATTTTGCAGCCCAACATCAGAACTATTAAAATTTAGTGCTACTAGGTCTACCACTACCTTTAAAAAGAAACGCTATAAACCGGAACAGTTTAGGCGGTCGTAGGAGTTAGAGTACTTACAGTCTAAGAAGAAGATAATTAGTAGCCTCCGGTCTAATCGCACTTCTATTAAGGTCTATTCTATTCCTTACTACGTTACTATAATCGTAGTCTCCGACGACTAACATCTAGAAAACCTAGTAGATTTACTATTATCTAGGTCCTCTAATTATGTCCTAATCCTAACCTATATGGGATATTTTCGGGCTTAACTCAACTACTATGTTGCGGTGCTATTTATATAAACCTCCTACGGCTGTTCAACTTTTAGTGGCTCGCTTTATTTTCCCTATCCGAGAAGTCGCCGTCTAATTCCTCGGTGCCTATTTCGCTATAGTCTGCCGTTTAATCTACTATCGGCCTCGAGGACCTAGAGGTGATGTTGTTTAGTGTAAGCTCTATAATCGCGTCGTTACGACCGGAACCATCATCTAGCTAACCTAAAGTGACCCTTTCGAGATTGTTCTTGTTCGGTCTGTATACTCTCTATATAGATTTACTCCTAGAACCGACAAGATAGCCAATATTGCTCGCTAACTTGGTTGATTCACCGCACGGAGTAAGTGGATCTGGTGCAATTGATATATACGTCGGACATCATAAACTTTGTCCTTAGGAAAGTCAAACTAAAGGCTATCAAGTGCTTTGTATAGTGCCATCTTGGCTTTATGACTCTCAGGTAGAGCTCTATTTTCACCGGACTGCCTATTTCTGGGGCCACAGAGTTGCCGAGAGCCTAGTACTCTGCATTATATAATAGGACTGTTCTAGGTTTGCTATTCTGAAGCTGTCAGCTCTAGCACCATGCTGTATTGTAGCAGCTACTATTTTTAATATAAGACGTATATTTGGTTCGCTCATACTAGACTGCCCAGTTTGAGGAAACACTGCTATTGACTAGCACACTCTTCATGGTTGAACTGTACTGATATGTCAGTAGAGTCTCTATAGCCTCAACTCTCTTATTGTTTTGCCCATATTATTCTACATCAGTCTTGAAGTGAGCTATATAGTCCTAAGATTCTGCAGCTGATTTCTTATTTGATGAATGATCTCCCTTTATAGTGCTGTCCTTAAAGTCGGCTGATATTAGGCCGTATACTTCCCTATTAGGGGTTGAGGATTGCATCTTCGCTTATAGAGGATGCTCGTAGTCTTTCCAGTTCGGCAAGCTTATAGAAGTCTCTTACCCATCGAACATAATTGCTTTGGCGTTTCCTATAACGAA
>JACSZZ010000011.1:0-90121 GCA_018467035.1 Scorias spongiosa | reverse complement strand
AGCTCGTGTAGTGTTTGAATCGGCGGGTCCATAAGACAGTTATGGACTCAGCTTGTGGACTGCATGGTCCACAAGACAGCAATGCTGCTGAGGTTCTAGCGACTTGTGGACTTGTTAAAGCTTAGTAAGGTAGAACCTTAGAGCTATTACCCCTCGTACTTGCTTGCCCGTATACCTCCGTAGTAGCATTACTTTTAGACAAGTACTAAGAACGAACCCTAGACCGCCTCTATTCCGGTTGCGTTACTGTCGGCCAAACAATATTGAATTTATGTTCTATTAGTAAGCCACTATATAAACTCAGACCGATACTGCATTCGGTCAATACCACCACCTTCCTTCCGTAGCGCTGTGTGCAATCACGTTGCTTTATAGTCGACCGAAAATCACCTTAGGGTATAGAAATAGAGTGATCTTATTGTGCCCAAATAAAAACCCTCTGTCTGACCCTAGCGTTACTGTTTCTCTACCAAAAGTTCTAGAGGGCTCCCCCAGAATTAGCTGATATCGTAGTCTTGTCTATCCCAACCCAAACGTCATTTGAGCTGAGGTTCGTCTTATCTCTAGAACATAACCTGAACCTAACTGCGAGCACTTCGCTGGTAAGGGTATTAGCGAAAAGTGGGGGCATCTCCTATTATGCTAAAGTAAGCATTTTCGAGCTAGGCCGACTCTATCGCGTAGTATGTCAGCTAGGCGAAGAAGACACTACCGAACTCTATCTGCCACAGATACAATTACTAGATAGGATATTGATGAGAGTCTGCTCTACGATACGTCCTGATGTTACTGGGTAAACCAAGCCGAAGTGCCGCTGTCAGGTCCGACCCTGATCTCTTCAGTTCTGACATGAGCCAACTTTCTATTGGGTCTTGTCCTCTCTGTTAGCATCTCTTCACACCAGTTGATCCTAATAGTGGACTGTTTCGGATTCTTCTAAACTTGATGGTACATTTGCGGTGCAGAGCTACACAGCTTGCTTGACTCTCTTAGTTCTGGAAATAGAAAGTAGCGGTGGTAGTGGTATAGCCAGCTGCAATGTTCTCCATCACTATAGTAGCAACCTTATCAGCAATCCCGTACAAATTGCTGCTCCAAGTGGGCAGAAAACTGTGTTGGAAGTACACTAGCGCCAGTGACGCGGACATTGCTGAGACCGTAGACCTCGAAGGGATCATCAACCAAGCTACCGGATGCTTCTTTCGTTTTGGCAAAAATCTCGAGCGGGTGGCAGATAGAAATAAAAGACTCGAGGACGAAAGCATCCCAGTCCTCACGAGCTGTAACTACACCTATAAACTGTTGACCAAAAAGAGTCTCGTTCAGAATAAAACCTGTAAGAAGTGCTGTGCCCTAAGCCAAGTGAGACTTCCCGGTCTTTAGGGCTGAATAAGAAGGTCGTAGGGGTGTTCGACTACCTTCGGGTCGATAGCTGGCTTGACCTAAGAGCTGTGAATGGTGGTACAAAAGGTACCGAGTGCCAAGGGGATCGTTTTTTAGACGTCACTGCCAACCAGCCCAAGGATGGTGTAGAGGGTGATAAAGATCTCAGCTGCTAAAGCGCTGCTCAAAAACAAATCGTTCGACTAGGCTTAAAGAATTGAGAGATCTGCATTGATACTAGCGGCAGCACCGGCCTCGATAGCCTGCTGGGCGTACTTGAGAAGGGCCTTAGGGTTCCCACTTGTACACAGCGGTTGAGTTATCGCCGAATATCTTATGTACGTTTGCATAGGATATGGAGATACTTCTAGTGCCCTCCAAGTTGATAGAGTTAGGGTAGAGGAAATGGCTATTCTTGGTCCGCCACTGCAACTGATTACTAACACCTAGCAAGGTATGCTTGAGGTAATGCCAGCCTACTTAAAGACTTCGGGGCCACCGACGCTAGACAGCTCAAGGAGCTGTGGCTTCAAATGAAACCGCAAGCAGGCAAGCCTCACCCTCAGCATAGGCCCTCTTGATCGGGGCTTTGGTCGAAGACTGGAAACGCACACCTTTGGCGACCGTAGCAGTTTTCTATTCCCAACCAATCTCAATAAAACGGTAACCAAAGAGAATGTTGAAATACGGGAAGATCTCGACGAAGTGAACATAGGCTGTGTCAGAAGTAGAGCGGTCTCCTTCAGGGGTTAGGTTCGGCATATTTGGGATGATGGTCGCGTCATTGGTGGTACCATCAGCAACATCAACGTCCTTCTTACAACGTGGCCTAACCTTCTTGGAGGATTCAGTAGCGGGCAGATTGATATAGACATACATGTTATGGGAGAATGAAACTTCGATGCGGCAGCCTTTACCATGGTGCCCCATCTCGGATTTTACGCCCTTAGCAACGAGTGACTCGTCAGGGGTGTGGAAATTCTCGGCTAACTTTATGAAGCTGTTGAACGGCTCCTAGGCTCGTGTAGCATTGCCATCCAGTGATGGGAAGATGGCGTATTGAGAAGACTTGCTCTTGGTCCAAGGAAAGCCTTAGAACACCTTGTTAGTACGCTTTGCGAAGTTGCAACACAAGCAAAATCATCACGCGAAATTGATAGTCACTACCACTAAACGTATAGCCCGCGACCATGGGAAGCGAGGAGCCGTTTTGCGATGGGATATGGGCAATGGTAAGGTTGTAGTCAAAATATGTGCCAAAGGCTTGACCGTTAGGGCTAAGAGTTAAACCTCAGGGTCATTGTAGTTGTTGGAGCCACCTTTGACAACAAAGACGAAGACATTCGCATCCTGAATCGAGCGACAAGCAACGGTGAGGCTTTTCAATTCAGCACCAGCGATAACATAGTCAAACATTTTGCCCTCAAACAGGCTGGCATAGGCGGTCGATGTAACGTTTTCGCTGCTTTCTATGGCCCCTACAATGTTTGAGATCGCATAGATTACTGCGGAAAAAGCGACCGTGCTGGCGAATGAGCATTTTATAGTGGCTAGTGGAAAAAGGGTTTCAGCGAACGAGTGTCATAAGCTAGGGTTGGCTGCTTCTAAAGGACAAACCGTAGGAGCCGGAATGATTTGGCCCTTCTTACGTCCCCTGGGACAAGTCACATCCCCATCTCTATCATGTGACTCACCTTCGGTTTGGTCAATGAGTTGTATTACGACTAGGCTTTGAAATTGCGCACGAGTCCTTAGTAGACAAGCTGATAAGTTATCCGAAAGGCCGCGCTTACTTGAGCGCAGGTATTGATAGAATCATGCTTATGAGCTTAAGACCATCGGAGTGGTACCAGTGTGGTATAGAGTTATGCTGACGGGCCCAATGTGCAGACCATTGCGTATTCCTTGTTGCATTTCAAACGTCAGACCCAAGCCCGAAATGGATAGGCTTGGCCATGGCTTTGATTGAGGCCAAGAGTTCATACCGAAACCTGAACTGCCGAAAGCTTGGAAGGAGCCATAGCACATATACAACTAAGGGTCAGGATGCATAACCAGGCGAGGGAACAGTCTACGTTCCTAACTAGTACGTAAGCGTCTAGCTGGTTGTTGATGAGGTACAAACATCATCAAATCTTCGAGACCTCATCCATTGCATTGAGAGACATGCTAAGCTTTGTCAAGGGGGGCATAATTTGGTGAGTGTGATGTGAGTCGGCGTTGTCTAGCGAATTGCATTCTTTGCTAACAACACCTTTTCCTATCAGATCAACTCACCTCGCCTTCTCCAAACCGATCAGAGGTCCACAGTCACTCTACTACTGGAGATGAGGAGTAAGTAGTGCACAGCTTTGCGATCACTTAGTTGGCTAGGGCATCAGCTAAGAGGACAAGAACAACTGTCGTAACAATTGGCATCTTTACAATGGTATGGTCCGTGTTGTAAGAAATGAGATTGCCTCGCCGCTGCCCGGCTATATTGTTTCCGAGCTCAATCCTATCGTTTTCGCGGTCGTATCGTCTTCATCGGCTTTACCAAGTCAAGCTTTAGCTAGAATGATCGTGAGGTGGAATCTCTAGAGCCGCACGCCATCTAAGGCCCAACGCACTAGCTTCATAGCTGGTAGGAAAGAGTGTTAGAAACATCGTAGCGTAACAAAAGTCTAGATCTTCCGTAAGTTTTTAAAAAAATTTAGAATTATTGAAAGTGAAATAAGATGTCATTAAGCCTACGCAGGCTATAGCGAAGAGAGACTTTTAGGGCTAACTAGCAACATAAAGGCATCCGCCAATCCGACCTAAACACCTTTAGTTTCGAAACATTAGACTTTATACATCTTACACAATCGCTAAAAGAGCGACTACATTACTAGCATTACGATATAATAGGAGTCTTGTAGTCTAATTACAATTACCTTAGACAACTTAGTGGACTTTTAACTACGCGGATCACAAGAACAACAGTAGTAGACAACGATAGGGTATAATAGCGGCATGAAGGAGATATTCTCGCTCCGCATTGTTTCGCTAATAGACATCTTACTAGACCTGTTCTAACGAGTGGAGTATATAAAGGCCTATCTCTCTTAGACATATTATGTATAGCTTGTAGCTCGACAATAACGTTATTCAATAGCGACCAATCTTTCAACAGTACTAAGCGCCTCAATAGTAATCTAAGGTTCGAGGGTGCCGTCCCGCTCTAATAGTGCCCTAGTCGGCTAAGGCTACCAACTGTATTGGCGCTTTTAGATAGCTTCACGTAACAGTACTTTTGTCAACAACGTTAACGGCTTTTGACAAAACTTCACTCATTTGCAACTTAACTTCAAGCTGTTTAACAGTCCCAACACATTTCTTGTTAAGCCTCTCTTTTGGCATTGTCGAGACTCCACTCAAGTGTAAGTGATCATACACTATGTGACATACTTTTTCACGCCTGGCCAGTGGTTCTGGACATGAACAGTGAGTATTATAAGCCGACCAGATGTGTCGTTTACACAGAATCAATCCAAACCTCTGTAGGGAAAGGATGTACCAGACTGCTGTATAATGTTTGACGTTTCACACATGCGAAGACGCAGTGGTGATCAACATGTAGCGATGGAGATGATGTTGCCCAGAAGAAATATCAACCTCTATGTAGCTGCTTGACCATCTGTGTCGATTGCCCCCTTGCATCACGCACGATAGATGATCTCACGATAATACGGGTAAATACAAGGGGTCCAAATTCGTTACTATAAATAACGGGTCAAGCTTACGACCCTTTCACAGTCTCCTGTCCAAAACAGTGGGCTAAAATCAGGTAATGGGTGATCATGATGTATGCAATCGATAGAATTGCTTACCTGTGCCTTTTTGTATGATGTGAACCAGATTGGCTTGGCTACAACCACACTTTGTATAATGTGGTGCACCATATTTCGCACTTCGAAATGTATGCGACCACGTAGCATCTAGCGGGTCGTCCTGACCCTTCTTATCCGAAGCACCAAGAGCACCGACTTACCCAGATCATCCCGATACCCTCAGCTACATTTTATATTGTCAGGTTTGGTTTATGCTCTTGTAGACACCTAGCGTTGTGTTAGGTTACATCAGGAGGGTTCCGCTTAGTAATTTGGCTTGCATGTCTGATTATAAGCGAATCGTGAAAACTCCAAGACGTTATCAGGAGAAACGTGGATGGAGCTAATGCTATTGAGACTACATGTGCTCGACAATAGTGGCTTCTGCAGTGAAGTACGTGCCCCGCTGCATGGGTTTTCCGCTTTCGAGATGACCGTCTAACAAGACACTCGAAACGAACCGTTGTACACCGCAATCTATGCTGCAGCAAGCATGTTGATAGATGTACTACTCGGTGCTCTAACTGTCATATGTCAAGGAGAGAAGGCCTCGAGTTGAATACAGTCAGCCGCTCGCACCGTTGACCACGACTGCCATGTGCACAAGCAATGGCAACTTGCCGCTGTACAGCGGATGGATGTAAACAATCTCTGCCGTGAAACTGGCCCAGTATGTGAATGTGAACGTGAATGTGACGAGTTTAAACTGACTGCGAATTTGGCTACTGTATATGCATACGCCGGTTTCTCTTGACCCAAGCCACGAACCAGAAGATCAAAGGGACACGTCCCGTCGCAGCATGGTCACAGCCGTAATCTCATTGGTACAACTAAGACGTCAGTAAAGCAAAGACGAAGTTCCTGATATGTTCGCCGCTGCGCTTGAAAGTAACGAGGATGGCGGCCGCATGACAAACGCGTTCTGATTACATAATATGAACGGTAGATTAAGCTTTGGGCGGTGAAAAGCTGGGGCATCTGGAGCTAGGCCTGAACAGGATGGGTTATGGACTTTGAAGTCCATAACCTGATTCTCAGGTACCATAACCGCACTTGCCACATCCTCGACCTTTCCACGACTTGTACACTTTCACTGGCGTGAGTTTCACTGCAACTCGATTTCTCTGCTCTCTCAGAAACTTTTCCTACAGCATAAGACTTCTCCTGCTCAGCTCAACGTCAGAGCCCTTCTTCTCAACAAAAACTCTTGACCAGTGGCCGCTTTCTGCTGCTTCCTTCTGCATTGGCTGCCTGTGTTGACACAACCATCTCACTGGCAACGCAGTTTCAAGACTGACAGCCTCTTACCGTGGAACACATATCACTTCCAACAGGTGTTCTGGTGCATGAGTCAAGAGAAGAGAAAGCCGACTCGAGCTTGATAGATCTCGATCAACTTCCTCCACGGCCATTGAGAAGCTGTCACCCCATAGCCACACCACGTCGCCAGAATGGCCCGTCTTGCGCAGGCTCAGACTTCGACTTCTCGCAGCTCTTCCGCCCCACCAAATTCCACAGTCGTGTTCGCTCAATCGTCGATCACCATAGACCTTTCCGATGTTCCTCAGCCATTGCAAGATCTCTATCACAACCTCAAACTCGGGTTCGATCCCCAGACTTTCCTCTCCACGCTCGATAACGCATTCTCGTCAATCAGAGACCCGGGAAATGCTGTTGAACTCGATGCCCTTCCGCCCATGCTTTTGGATATGTTTGACGCTCGCATCAAACCACAAGACCACAGGAATCCGCTCAGAAAACTTTCACGCGATCCTTGGAAGCTCAGACCCTGTCGGTTCGTGCTTGAATTCGGCCCAGATATGGTCAACTCCAGAAATTTCATCAAGAGTCTGATCAACTACTCACAGCTGCAGCCCAACTTATCACAGGCTCTGTCATCACTAAAGAAGGCTAGCACTGATAGGCGGCATGGTGTCGCTTGGAAGAGTGGGACAAGCAAAACATCGCGATGGGTGCCTTCCGATGTCCAAATAGCCATGCGTTCGTTACCAACTTCTATAACATTGCATCACCTCGCAACGCCAGGGTCATCCGAAAGGAGGAAACATAGACGGTCTGCAAGTTTGCCAGGAACGGTGTCTTCTATTATCAAGGAAGTGCCCTCATTCAGGACACATTCTGACGCATCACCCCCTGCACCAGAAATCGGCAGGCATAAACATGACCCAACCTTACTTGACAGCTTGGCGAAGCAGGAAGACAATGATATATCCCAATCCGACATCGACCTTCCCCAACCAAAGCGCCGTCGTCTCAGTCTCAGCAGCCACGGGTCTAGCATGGGGCCTGGCATCCTGTTCGAAAATGATAGTCCCTCACGATATCGCTCGCCTGGTAGTAGCTCGTCAGCGAGCATGGAACTCACGGAGCTCGACGGCCCTGGCCTGTTCAGCGAATATGCTTCCACTAAGACTCCTGCGCTGCCTCTTGTGAGCTTATTGCCCTCTACACAGAATCTGTCAACACCATTCACTGATACTTTATACCAGCCATCGTTGAACAAGTCTTATGCGCGACCACCCCGTCCATTATCCACGGAAATGTCAACCACCACATCAACTATCAAACCTGCCATCGAACCTGCCATCGAATCTGCCATCGAACCTGCCATCGAACCTGCCATCGAACCTGCCGTCGAACTTGCCACTGAGCCTACGATGGGGCCTACCGCTAAACTTACCCTTGAACCTATCACCGCCGCTACCAATGCATCCGCTCCCAAACCCACTGCAGCGCCGACGAGAGCAACGAAAGCACCGATGACAGCACTTTCATTAGCAAAGCCCATCGCGCCTACCATACCAGTGTCCTCAATCACAGAGTCGGTAGCTTCACCTACTCAACGAACAGAACGGCAGTTTGAGACTTGGCAAAGAGGCAGTCCATGGTCGGATCCACAAATCGTGAACGCAATCATACAACTCGCCAAATTCGACCGCCTCAACGACGTCGCGATTGAATGTGTATTGGCAGCCTTCAACCCAATGCCACGCTCAGTTCTGATCATCCCGTCATCGTTTGTGGATATGGAGAACCTCGACCAGCTTCCGGGAAAAAACCTACGGTCCTTGCAGCCGACCCATCAAACCGTGGTGATACCCCTGCATATCAATCGCAACCATTGGTGTATTGCTGTAGCAGATATACAAACAGCAAGAATCACAGTATACGATCCTATGGCGCCTCTCAGCGTTTCGCCTTTCAATGCGGACATGGTCCGTTTTGCAACCACATTTCCGCAAATTGCCTGCATCCGAGCTTTGAGGCTTGACTGGTCGTTCTCACTTCATCATTGCAGTCTTCGCCAAGAGAATAATGTCGACTGTGGAATTTACTGCTGCATCTTCGTCATTTGTCAAATGTATACTCTGCCGCTGCCGGACCAGATCAATTCTCAAGCTTTGAGGGCAAGTTTTGCCTCTCTTCTCACACATGTTCATCCTCAGTGTATGCTCAGTATTGATGGCACTTTAGCCGTTGAATCCATGCCCGCAGTGGCATTAAAGCGCCTTAAGACTGGTCTTGAGCTGCTGAGTAGTGAAACTTCCGATGAGGGTCTATTCGCCAAATGCACTTCACATTTGGAGCAGTTAACCACCTCACGACTGGCCTGGAAACAAAGTCACATCGATGAGTTAGTTGCCGGTGGTGTTTGTATTACGGTAAGATATCCTTTGCTTGAGCCAACCAGTTTTATCATGTCTGGTAATCTAATATGATGTGCAGCCTGATGTCATAGCCAACGCCACCGATCCAGTCATAAGAGACCTATGTTCTCGTACAAAAGCCTTTATTAGGACCATGGGCACACTGGAGTCCTCTATCACTACCTGCAATGATCGTCTGAAGACCTTAAAAGTCGTGGCGCTTCGACGTATTAATCGTCGCCGTGACGCTCTGCAAAAGAGGCAGGAGCGTTTTGATCAGGTCTTTGGTGATGTTGAGGACTAGACCTGATTTATGAGCTCAACACATGAGCTGAAAAATTTGTTTTCAGTCCTCTATTTCTATTTCTGTATTTTAGTCGCACGCTATATGCCACTGCATTCCTTCAGTCAAAATTGCTGCTATAGTAATTTCACAGCTTGGCGACTTTGGGTGTAGGAGATCAGGCTGCAGTGGCGACGTTCCGTCAGAATGTGTCGTAAGGGTTAGTAATCAACAGTTTACTTTACTCTGTCCTGGCAGCAGGATCTTGAACCTCATAGATGAACGCCTGCATAATGAAGAGTCGGCTGACGTTGACTACAGTGATGAACAAAAATGAACGCAGATAGACTAGACGCCAAGTAAGAAAGGTTGAACCACCGCTCTTCAGGCAACCATGAGCTGTTGTTTCTAATCTACGGCTGATTGCAGTCACAGCAGTCACTTCCCCTTTCCAGTAACCAATAAGATCCAAATGACTGGCACGGAAAGCCGGCGGAAGCTTTTATTTGCATATGCTCACATTGTCAGGATTAACGGAACGAGCTGGCTCTGTTGATCTCACCGGGACAGTGACCATGCCATCACATCTCATTCTCACCGTTGATCACAGCATTAGATCTTTCATTACTGCCATCTGCACGTCGATTTTTCGCTAGGTCAGTCTAGATTGCATTGTCAATACACACAAATTGGGCTCTAATGCTGAACCCAAACCCATGATTCGATGTGTCTGTAATGGGTGTGATCGACTATTTTGCCCATCATCTCAAGCTTAATGTTAAACTCTTTGTATCAAATAGCAACGGACTTCAATAATTATGTACCTTTGTACGACACTGCTGCCGTTCCTTTGTCCTTACCCGTCAAAGACATGACGGTGCGTTATTGGCATCACTCCAGTGCCAATGATGTACCTTAGGTATACGTCAATATGATACGCGAAGAGGGATTGTACTACGGATGTTCGTCCAAGCGGAAAACTCAACTTCGTCGCTCCTAATCCATGGCGAACCAATCCGAGTCAATGTCAGTGGACTCTTGTATTTTAAGGACATTAGTGGCAACGATAGATCGATATATTCGTCGTACTCAATGCCAGAGTTCCTTTAACATTTAATACCGTCCAGATATTTGAAGAAAGACATAGGATGGCAGGAGTGATCTGGTAGAGCCGTAAATGGATTAAGACTGCCACAATTCCTAAAAGATCCGCTAAGATTGCCCCCAAAAAACCCTCCAGTACATAGTCGGATTACAGGGAAGAATTTGCGCTCTGCTTCAAAATAACACGAGCATGGCTGGCAAACTCTTTATATCTCACGGCGGATTAAAAGATGGCTAACCATCAACCCATATATAGTTGAAAAGTCACACCCCTAATCCTAAGGTGCTGTACATCTTTCTGTCACGTAATTTGATATGTCCTGATATCTTTACACAAATGTAGTTCTGCATAATACTAGGGGCCTTGTTACGTTGCTCTATAGTCGAACAATAGGCACGTTGAAACACCCAGGAATTACATCCAGTGCTTCTATCGGCTCAAGCTCAGAGATCAGGGGTAAAGACGGCCCAAGCAGCGAAGATACAGTGAGAGGAAGAGTTTTTTGGGGAGCTGTAGCCTTTTTCAAGAATCCCGTTCTTTTGCATCTGCCATTCCTCTGCTCATCTATATCGCTCGTTCACACAATAGACGCTGCCGATGTGTGCTCTATACTGTAAGCATCAACAAAGAGATAAGAGTAAGCCACGTTCGATAATGAGTATGGATTGTGCTCTGTAGATAGAACCCGACTAGGTAACCTCCCTATATGGAACGTCCCAACCACATCTTATGTAAAGCTGATGAAGATCTTTGTAGTGGCCTTCCATGTGTGCAGCCTATCGCGTAAAGCCTACCGCGAAAACGAAAAGTTCATCTCAGTCCGTATTACAACATTGTCGACTAGAAAGGGAGATGAGCCCTGCTTCTCCTAGGTCGTGCTGGTGTTTCGATGGTAAAGAGCAGCTGGGGCGCACACCTTTAGAATAAGTTGCAATAGTAATCAGTCTAATTATGGTCGTGTATATCTACGTAAAGGTATGTACAACTCTTCGATGGCATATCGCTGCTAACACATAGCGGCAATGTCGTCGGTAGGGAATCTTTGTGGAAATCTGACTGGTCCGCTGAGGGCATTCAGAACATCAGCAGTGACGCTGCCAGCATCACCCGAGTACGTGCCAGCTTTGCCAGAGATACCCATACCCTCGAGGAAAGCCGCACCGCAACGGCCAAGGGCACCAATCGCCTTCTGGTGTCCATAGGCTTGTTGAATGAATGCCATGGCGTTGGTATCCAGGTGCAAAGGTCCATCGTGGGTAGCGTTGAATGAACCAATGAAGACGGCATCGTAGAAGACGCTGGTGGTTAGGAGGTAAGAGGAATCGGCGGTTACTCCAGACTTGAGACCGCCGACAGTAGGTGCGATAATGGTAAGGCTGACATTCTGAGCTGAAAGTGCAGACATCATAGATGAAACGTCAGAGGTGCTGAGGAGAGTATCATTGGCGATGACAGCGACAGACAGACCCGCATTGCTCTTGTTTGGCTCTAGGCCAGGGTTCAACGGGTATAGAGCTGGGAAAGGCGTGGTAGAGTTGGTCAGATTATTCTTTTGACCACTGCCTACAGCAGGCATTGGGGCACCGATACCTTGAAGAAGTCAGTCATCTCATCATATGTCCTGTTTCGCTCTCAACTTACCAAATGCGACTCGACGAGCCAGGCAGTTGTCGATATTGTTGAGGGTATCGTTGATGTAACGTTGTACAACACCATTATCGCCGACATTTCCAAGCTCAAAACGGTAGGCGTCGACAGTTGCCTGTTGAGCGTACACGTCTAATGTGCCCCAGAAAGTGCGAGCTTGGCCGAATTCATCATATCTTGGGACATATCTGCCAATAGGCCCGGATCCGGCCATTTCGCCGCTGGTGGTGTACTGGAGAGTTGCATTTTCTCTGGCTTCTTTGACGCCACCGAGATCGTTAGGACTTGATGTCGAATCTCCCGAGAAGATGTAGTTTTGTCCATATCCGTCCCGGTAGTTGTTGGTGACTGGTGCAATGGGACGGTTAACAGGTAGCTGGTAGCCGTTTGGTCCGTTGTGTCTATGTGTGGCAGTGTCGTCGTAGGACATGAGGCGCCACTGGAGCAGAGGGTCTGGCACGAACGAAACGCCGTCCACAACGTTCGATGGTGAGTAAGAGATCGACTCAGGCTCCGCAAAGAAGTTATCAAAGTTGCGGTTGAGGGTCATTTTTCCGAGCTTCATTGGCTTTGACAACTCAAATGGCACGACAACAGTTGGAATGAGAAGATCATAGCCCTTGTACATGTATGTGCCATCATCAGGGAAGAGTTGAACTGCGAACTCCCACTCGGGAAAGTTGCCTGCAGCAATGTTGTTGTACAGATCGGCTCGCTGGAAGTTGCCGTTCTTTCCGACGATGGTAGTAGCTTCATCATACACCAGAGACCGATGGCCAAGCACTGGCAGCCAGAGCCACTTGAAAAGCATCGATTTGCCTTGGGCATTGATGAAGCGGTAGGTGTGCACTCCGTGCCCGCTAAAGTGACGAACATCTCTTGGGATTCCTGTCAAGCTGTTAGCTCCTTACCATTCATCTGGGTGACGTCGGGATGGAAGGTACTTACCGAGGTTTGAAAGAACATTCATCACAATAAATGCGCTCTCTGGGTGCTGATTGAAAAAGTCATACGCAGTTGGATGGGCTGTACCTGCGGTAGGGAAGCCCTTGTTGGCCTCAGACTTGACTGCATGTACAAGGTCTGGGAAGGCTGCGCCATCGTTGATGAAGAAAGAAGGCAAGTGATTGCCAATCAAGTCTTGGTTGCCGCACTTGGAGTAGATCTTTGTCGCAAAGCCATGGGTATCACGCCCAACTTCACTACCTCCAACGCTCGATACGACAACAGAGAAGCGAGTGAAGACTTCGCTTACTGCTCCCTTCTGGAGCCAGCAGGCCGTAGTCAGGTTGCTCCAGTCTCCGTAGGATTCGAATGTGCCGTAAGCGCCGTGCCCTAGTGCGTGAACAACACGCTCTGGTGCACGCTCACGATCGAAGTGCAGCATCTTCTTGCGAACGGATGTGTCTTCAAGAAGGTTGTAGCCCCTAGGGCCAGCACGAAGAGAGTTGGAGGTATTGACTCGGACACCATTGTCCGTAGTATCGATCTTGCCATTGGTGTTCACCGAAGCTGCGTGAAGCTGTGCAAGCTATCGTACTGTCAGTCAGTCCTTCAATTTTTGGATTGTGCTTATTCTACCTTGGCGTTGGTAACATCTTGGGCATTTGCTGAGGCCAGAAAGCCTAAAGCAATCGTTGCTAGTGTTATTGAATCCCTTCCGAACATCGTGTATTGAATGAACTAAGTGAGAGAAAACTGTGGTTGATGATAAACTCCTCTACAACGAGGGTGATGGCCTTCTCTTATGTACGGCCAGCAGGGGAAACCGCGTATTGAATCGCAATATCTGATCCTTCGGCTACCAGGACGCGCACAACATGGCAGATCAACTTGCTGCAGGCGCAAATCATGACATAACTTGGTGAAATCTCCGGGCCGATGACCAAGCTTGCGCTTTACCGCAACCTCTCAGAGCCAACATGAATTCAGACACGATCAGCCACAGTAGTATGTCCTTGCTTCAGGATTCACCACCCAATCTCCACAGAAAACGAAGCCAGCCTTGACCCCGAGGCACATGGTTGGTATGATTGGAATTAACACAGTAAAGTGGGTCCTTGCGCTCGTGCGGCAATGCGGCAAAGGTTCAGCCACACATTAGCAACAACCAGGAACGTGCATGTGTGTGATGGTTGGAAGCTGGGGCATATATCTGGAAGCATACTGTACCCTTTCAGAGTACTAAATATGTGGAATCATCCTAGTCTCGGATTCTGGGCCGACGTAGTGAGCCGGAGATTTCTGGGGTAGTAAAACAAGCCTGACTCTGGGCGCTGCACAGTCAGCAGAGCCTAGACCATTCCCTCCGCAAAACAACGACATGTATTACCTGTCCCCGGATGCCTGCATTGTGCACTCAGTAGATAATCCCTAGCACAGTTGAATTGGCTCATTGCTGGCCATCAAAGCTGAAAAATGAGAAATCTCGCGGTAAATTTGTACATAGTTTCCTGTCAAATTTGGCCAGCGTTGGGAAGCCAATGGCTCCCCAGTATCTAGTCAAGAATGTAAGAAGAGGAGGAATCGTTGGGAATGATTGCCTGAACCTTTGTTCGTCAGTTCAGGAATCTGTCCTCCTCAGGAATCCGTCTGGTTCAGGAATCGCTTGCACCCAGGAATCTGTAGGTAGCCTTTGTAAGCAGAATTCGGCGCATGCTAACAGGTTTGCTCCACTTATCCCCCTCAGAAACGTCATGGCTGGACAAATGACGTTCTCTGCATCCTCCAACGGCCGGCGAAACTAGGCTGGCGGCCGGCTTCCCTTACGAACCCTGACAGGCAACGTATGCAGGCTCTTACCAAGTTATTACTAAAAGAGACATATTCCTCAGCCCAAATATCACGATCATGATAGGCGAAGGGCGCAGTGCCTGAAACCTTATCAGAGACGTGATAGCCAAATCGGTAGTAGCTTCGGGCTGTGCACCTTACAATGAATCCTTACAGAGCTTGATTCCGTGACCAGTACAGCTGGACACCGAGGAGATGGAGATGGCTGCTCCTACGCCCAAGCCGTTATCAGCAAAATCGAATGAATCACAAACAGACCAATATCGCAACATATTGACGATCATTGTGAGAGGGCCCCAGATATTTCCCTCCCACCATGGCCGATCGATGTCCTGTGCCTAGGTTACCGACTACTGTAACGAGGTGATGATTTGGTGGACACCTCGCACCAAAGTAGAAGATCCAATGACAATAATCTCCGAGAGTGTCGCAAGATCAGCACCAGCTTGTAGGTAGAGAAACGTACAGCGCTCGCGTTCAACAATTAGGAGAGGTAAGGATGGAACAGTCGCATTGGGGTTGTCAGCCACAACTAACAGCTGTTGAAGCTTCTTGACCTACCTCCTGATTTGGAGCCCACGATCTGATCTGGGATTAGATGAGATGGTCCGATAGAAGCGGATGTGGTGTTTTACAATGCGACGTGCTGTTTGTGTGGTGACCGCTTCCAGGCTTCTACTAGGAGTGGGTAATGAACTTTACAGCGCCATGCTGCCTCGGGATATTGCCGCGCTTTCAATCGCCTCGTCTCACCGCGAGTTTCAACAGCAAAATTGGAGCCTACAGAGTCTCCGTGCGTATCGCGCTCCTCCAGCAAAATGTGTGCGTCGTTTGAACCATTACGAACGCCCTCCAGCGCGTCGAAGGAAGGCCTAGCGATTTCATTGCCAAAGCTAGGGGTTTGTAGTACTTGAACAGCCCCACGTACCTCGCTCGGCATCTCATGAAACTTCCATATTGCGCTATGCTTGAGCCTAAATTCAGTATTGCGTAAAGCTCCCCTGAGCCTCGGTGTATGCGTCGTACTCCTCTTAGCTCTTCCTCCGCCTGGTCGGTTTCATCTTCCTTCTCTTATGGGGGCTCCTTGTATCGCGCCCTAAGCTTGCTGAGCTTGCTGTCTCTATAGGAATATGCGCCATTGCTATCAGCGGTAGTGTGTGTTTTGTCAAAGCTGGGCAAGGTGACGGCTGCCTGTCGTTCTACTGTTTCCACGGCAAAGTAATAAGCGGCTGGTAGTGCCGTCAATCGTATAGCCTTCGAGGTCTCCCCTGATACATGGCATAGATAAAGACTGGATCGACGAGTGGGCTAAGGGGATTGGTCAGGCGTCTATACGCTTCGTTTGTTCCTGGGCAATAAATGTTTGAGCTGAATACCGGTCGCAGGGTATGAGGACTGAGTTTCGAGGGTAGGTGAGCAAGCCAGTCTTCAATGGTTCTGAGGGCTTTCGGTAGCTTGAAGAGTCACATGGAACAGAAGCGCTAGAGCAGCACAAAAGTAGCGGACTGTAGCATATGGAGTAGTCAGTTATTATCCCCTCTGCATGAACCATTAATCGACCTTGTTACCTAAAGGCGGACGCCCCTTTCTCCGTTACCACCACCAGTGGTGCGGCAATGCAACTTGGAAGCCGCCAAGCCAAGACAGCTTAGGTAATAGTTTTGCTGTCTGAACTACGGGACGTACCGTGCCGCTCCGCGTCGCATGGCACCGGTCTTTTGGCTTCCTTAATCAAATGATCCTCATCCAACCGGGAAATGTCTAAAACAGCAGATCAACCGATGTAACCACAAACCGACGATGATGTAGCATACTCTGAAGCATTATAGAAGAGGCCCTTGATTAAGCTGATATTCATCTGATGAGGAGGTTTTGATGTCTGGAATAGAGTTTTCTGTTATTTGAATCATTGAAGGTTTTGTTGTGTTGTCATCCCTTTGGCCATTAGAGCCTGCTGCTAGTCCTCTTGACGACTGGTACAGTGGCAGGTTGTCAATGTGCGGTATGTTGACGGGTCATCCAGTGATCCACCACAACGATGTGCCCTTCTAGCGGTCTTGTTGCAGGCGCTGTGATGTATTAAGCGATATCTCCTCCAATGTTTACATCTCGTTCGCCTCGTACTGGGCAAGGAGGCTAAGAGAGGACTGCCCAAGGTCATATCTCGGTGCTTCCAAAAGTCCGCCAGCCCAACCCAGCACCTAGTAGCCCAGCCGGTCGTAGCAATACCTTGTCCAGCCGTGGAAGATGAACTGGTCCTAGGTTGTGCTAAGGGAGCCGTCGTTCTAATCCAACAAGAGCTATATTCAGCTCTCTCAGTTGTACGGTGAGCCCAAGAACCTATTTGCGGCCGGTGCTACTCGTTGGTGGCCAACGCCGTCTTGATTGATCTGGATGGCATGATCTCTCGCTCATAATGTGGAAGCGTGTCTCGGATCTACAGCACCAGTTGTGAATCTCAATACAGCGCCAAGTCAGCTCATGAAAAACCGACTCCTACTGTCCTCACGATATCATTTCCACCAGTACTCAGGAAGGTCACGCTTCGTGCGTGATGGTTGCGAGATTGAGAATTGACCACGGGTTTATATAAGAAATTGCCAAAGCTTTGCAATGTCTTATCATACCTCCGCTATGGCGGTCCCGAACGAGCTCATCGCGCACAAGCATGTACTGGGGCAATTGAGCAACGCGCATGTCTTTGTACCCATCTGATAGATTCTTTTTGCTTGTGGTGGTAGAGGTAAGATTGAGTCGCCCTATTGCTTCTGGAGGTTGTTCATGCGGTCACATTTCGTCAAATCGATTGATGGGAGATTGATTGGTGACCAAAATGTTTGTGCAAGTTAACTCTTGAGCAGAATACTGCAGCCAAGTGAACTGGCATATTGAAGTCAGCCAGCACTTCGATATCGTACAGACGAGCAGTTGGTGTGCAATTATTGTTAACGGAGCAATAAGCTCAGTAATATCTTATCAGTGCTAACATATTTGTGAGATGTTTTCTGTGGCTATTGTTATACAGCATTTCTATTACGATTGTGCTATTTGATGGGTTTAGCGACAAGAACAAGGATTCGAAACCTCCTTCTACATGGTAATTCAAAACCTACGCCCATAACCCTTCTACCAAGATCTCACCCCAAGCTGTAGATGCTAGGTGGCATGTTTGAGGTCAAGTTAGTCAATCTCCACTAATGTAGTGAATGAAAATGTCCGGCTCTAGGAGCACCGTCGCGGCTCACTGTAATGGTGAATGAGATGCCTTCATCCGAAGCTCACCACCCGTCGAATTTATGGTGTTACATCGATACTCCTGATTCAGAAATTCCGTGGAAGAGCAGCACTCTCGTTCATAATTCTGTCCTTTACATAGACCAGAGTAAGTCAAGATCTTTGGTATCATCTTCAACAGACGTAAGTGACGTCATATATCGAGACAAAGTTAGCCACAGAAATGGCTCCTTTTCAGCTAAACTTTCAAAGGCCGCGCTAGCCATCGGCCGCAATCAATAGAAAGATGCCAGAACGTTGACTCTAAGACTTTGAAAGATTGTCTACTGACTACTACCACAGATCAATTGAACGGTAAGCTTGGTTGTAGGGGTCGTCGATAGCTTTTCCCCCACCAAAGCTACTACAAAACCTTTGTCAGGTTCCTAAGACAGTCAGGAAAGCTTTTATTACCACAAGATTGCAACCGGTAGGTACGACTCAAGTCGGTAGTATGCATTGGTGAGGTGTGAATCAAACCGGAACGGTGCCTCCAGATCTTCAACCTCAGACGACGACTGAATCAAGAAGAACATTTGATCTGGATGATATTTTCAGCATTGAGCTATCTTGACGCCGTAGTAATTTGATATGATCGGTAAGTCTCATACGTTTTATAATAAGAGCCTTGTGCAACTGAAGGTACTTGTCACAGGTACATTTTCGGCGTAGACTACGATAGTCTTTGAATTGATGACATTTTACAGCAGGTTACGCTGAGCTGATTTGATAGCTAAGGTGTCTCCCCTCTTAGTTTGATAACACGACTATTGAGAATTCAAGCACGTAGTTCATTTGAGCCTTAGCTTAGTTCTTATGAGACCATGGTCAACGGGCTACTGGAACGCGAAATAGGCTTATAAGCTGGGAGTATAGACAATACTTCTGGGGTTGTGTTCACAGTAATGTGCGTCTCTGGCAATAGATTAAAGTTTGCAATTTTTCGCAGAGATAAACGCTTAGATCTGTTGCCATTAGCATGTTGTACCGGCACTCTGGAGATCTAGCAACCTTGGATTAGGCGTGTGACTCTCCGCTCACCGTGCAACAGGCATTAGTGATGGGCACACATTGTAGCTGCTGATGATTAGAATCGTACAGTGTAGGCTAATCATACCATCATGTGCTTTGCTTCGTTATCGAGTTCTCTCATTCTATGAAGGACGGCAGTGTTGATCAGTCAGGGAATGCCGGTGGATTTCAATCCAGATCACGCTTTCATCGATCATGCATCAACGATACACGAGGAGTAGAATAGCATCACTAATTCGAAAGTATCGCTTGATCTAAAGTCAAATGAACTTTTCGACCAACCATCACATTCTTTGCCAGTATCGCCTTTTATATGAGCCTGATATACTCTGGTACTAAGCTTGAGAGCTCCTTTTCACACAATCAGACGGGAACCTTCTACAGTAAGTGGAAACTCAAAAGGGAACTAGTAATACTTAAATAGAATGTTAAAATCACTAATCAGACCTCTCAGATATCTCCAAGTTCCACCAGTAGCGATGGCCAATAGAATTCGGGGAAGTCTGAATCATCGTAAACAGTGATTGACTTAACTTCCTTTCTGCCCAACTCATCAGCGTGCTGTATAAGCATGAATACAACACCAGAGACGTTAGGTGAGCCAAGCAAAGCCTTGAACCCCGGAGCACCCTTCTTGATCTTTTTACCTGGCCATTTCTTAGCTTGCTTACTCTTAAATCCGGGGAAGCCGTAATTCATCAAGGCAATGTCCATGATATCCCTCGTTCCTTGATTAACGATGTGGCGCCGGATAACCCACTTCAATCCTCGTACACAATCAGCAATGCTTTCAGTCACAGGGAGAGGATAATCTTCAACATAGCCACGACAGATCTCTTTCCACGAGATAAAAGCTACGTCAGACCATTTATTGATCAATGTCATCCTGTCCCTAGTAGGATCCCACCGCGACGCAACTCTAGGGTCTGCTCCTAAAAGAGGTTCAGAAAGTCTTGCGACTTTGGTGGCCGGCGATACGTTATCTGACGCCGTGATGAGCCCACTAGCCCTGTACAATACCGTATCGTAATATGCATGAGTTGCCCTATACGAAACATCATCAACTCGAACTCCAAAGTCGTTGATCCAATAGACCCGCCATCCCCCTTCTATTTCTCCGTTCGAGGTTTTCTTCAATGGAGGACTATGTTCTAGGTTGAAGTGGTATGGAAAGTCGCTTCGCTTGGCAGTCCAACCCCACTGGTGCATCTGAGAAAGTTGGTTGCCGAACGCGTTCCTTTGATGCACGGGTACTAATTCCGGGTTGCACAGCCATGCCATAAATGTCTCGCCTTTACGCTTATAGCCTTGATAAAATGGATTGTTGCTTCCTGGTCCTCGAGGTAGAACCTCAAGGGACTCTTCACGCGACAATAGGTCTTCTGTTCTATTGAAGACTGGACCTGAGAGCGACGAGTGTTGAATGTGCCGAGGGTGGTGTTTCTGGTCATGTCTAGAGGCTTCGTCTCCCACTCTAGAATTCCAGCTCGGCAAGATTGGATATGTTGAAAGTAGTACAGCAGCCAGTAGAGAGGTAATTGTGAATGCAGCAAAAATACGCTTCACTTGACTGTGTGGCGGCGATACCATGTTGTAGTCACGTTGAATTGAGATTCTTTTATGATCAGCCCCAATGAGATACCGATATCTTCTCGCACCGTATTTTTGTGTTGTCGCGCTTCGCTGCTGGCAAGAATCATCACGCATAGTACAGGCGTAGTAAAGTAGTAAAGCAGTGTAGAGCGTGGTTGATTGATACGTCTTGGTTGCCCAATATCTATACGTACTTAATGTATGAGAAGAAGGGAGGATGAATAGGGTAGAACTACTCCAGTCGCCTCGACTAACGTGAAGTATTTGAATAAAGCAACTCACGTAGACCGAGCCCCTGATGAAACAGCACGGGTGGTATGCAGATTGGCTCGGGAAGTGGCGTTTGACGTCGCTCCAACAAAGGCGAAGCGACGCCAGGGCCGGCCACGTGTTAAGGAAAATCGTTCAGGCTGCGCAAGGCTGCGCAAGGCTGTCAGAGATCCTGCATGATACCCCACATGACTAAGAGTCATGCTTCTCTGCTAAGTATCTTCGAGTCAAGTAGTTTGCTGCTTGATCAATCAGCAGTCAGTAATCAGGCTGAGAACCTCTTTTCCTCCAGTAGGGATTCATTGCTCTTCTAATATTTGAGCATGATAAGTGGAAGATCCAGTGATAGAGCACGGCAGAAGGGATTTGTGGTTTGTTGAGTCTACTTCCAGCTGTGGCATCGATGTTGGGGATTCATACATGGCAGGTTCTAGGTGGTATGGCTGAGTGGTGACCATTCGACGATATAGCAAAGCTATAAAGGTCTGTGAGTGGAACAAATCAGGTTAGATACCAACGAAAGAGACTCGATAAGATCTACTGTCGGACATGAAGTAGAATCAGGCCCCTCCCATCATCTCCATAGAATACTATATGGTCGCATTTGGCGAGGATAATGACTTTGTTCTCTCACTTCTTGTCTCAGCCTATTGTGAAAGAGGAGATTCACTTTGACTAATACATAGCACAGCCCATCGTGCATTGAATGGCATGGTTCCAATATCAAATCCCAAAAGCTTTCTGTCGCATGATGGCACAGCCTATAAATAAAACCAAATCAAAGTTTGTTCGTTTTGGACTAGACCGACCAAGTGCATATAGTGCATATAGTGCACATGGAATTCTCAATTTCAATTACATGCACTGAGGTTTCATTTGGAATTTGCCACTAACATAGCTCGCGGAGGTTTAGGCGCACCATCCAAAGTAGTTTTACAGGGGTCGCTCTCAATGTTGGGAGCTGTAGACGCTCATTTGCCTCTATTATTAACAGTCTTGAGTATTTTGAGCGGCTAGCTACTGTCCTTCCTAAGAGGCAATGTCACGACCTAGGAGGCTGCAGGGATTTCACTCGGCGGACCGTATGTCGTGCCTGCCAGCATTGTCAGCCTTAGTTCATCTAGTTTTCCGACCATATGCTGACAGCTTTTCCGCTTGCAGAATCCGGCAGAGCCCTAAGCTCGCACAATGCTATTTGATCGAGTAGTTTGTCCGGAAGAGGAAGAGATCAGACAGAAATGGTCATGATTGGTAGGGGCATCATCCATACCGTAGCCATCAGCTTGTCGGATCTGCCAACGCCTCCCCTAGCGCTCACGAGGGTATCTAAGCAGCACGACGCAGTGGAATGGTTAGTGATGCTAATCCCGAGAGAGCTCCCACTTGGCAATGAGGCCAATCGAACTTTCTGATATCAATGGGTCCAATTTGTAGTCGAATGAAGCAATACCGAGGCTACTTTCGTACGGCGCTCATGATGTACTCCTTCAACTTCTCTAGCAGTTTCACTGTCTCTCCATCTGGCCCAAACATATGGGAAGAAGTCCGATACGTCCCATCCTCCCGTCGAAGGCGTTACGGTTGCCCACTAGCAGGGCCCATCCAGCCCAAAGCGATCGCTCCCTCGATAAACTCCTCCGTTTTGTGCTCTTGCCAATTGCGGCGATGTTCATCGTACCATTCGGTAGCACCACGCTCGAGAACGGCGTTAGCTGGACCAAAACGCTGCGAGCTGACAACGGCTTGATCCATAAGACGCAAACCTTCTTACGAAGTTCCTATCAGAGTAGGATTCGCTCGGTCAGCCCATTTGAATCAAGCACGAACGATCAATCACGTTAAGTCTCTCCGGTCGATGCTCCATAGTATCCAATGTACTGAACAAAGCTTAGGAAGGAACCGGTCTCAATATCTTTGAAAGCATTGCGTAAATTCCTAAGAGCCAAAGAAGACTGCGGCAAGGTATTGTATTTGCTTAGCCATTCGTGAGAAGGTGGTACATTCAGCCAAGTTGATTGGTAGAATTTCACAAAGTCGTGCTATTTTGCTCGAGTATCTCATGTTCTCCAAGCCAGACACGGCTAGGACTGTTATGAGCAAGAATAGTGACCACTGTCATCTCCATAGAAGTAGGGGCACGAAACTGTTATTTCATATAGAAGGCATCTTACTAATTTCTGAGCTGTTTGCTGGCTGTAGCCCAGACCGGTAGATTGGCACATTACATGGTCTAGATTGAAATAGTCTCTCTCACTGTACGTAGACGCTAAATCGAGAAAGCTTAGAGGTTTGACCCTGAGAAACTACTCCAGCAGACAATGTCACTGTTGAGCTTTATACGTAAGATCGACAAAGGTCAGGTATAAGACCGCTCGCTCCTCGGGAGGGCTAGGAGGTAGAAAGAAAGGACTAGTATATACTTGGAGTAAGAAGCTTCAAGTAGGAAGAAAGTACCTATGATAAAGCAGAGTTTGTATCCAGGCCAAGGAACCGCCAAAAAACAAAAACATACAACAGGCGGGATTCGCACCTGGTCACCCACGGTACTACTAGTCGCCCCCTACGTTGCTTAAGTTCAGGGGAGCGGACGGGACCCTCTGTTCTCAACGTGGTATGGTCGTATGTATCTGGATGGCGTTTCTGCTGCTTTATATTGTGCTGGAAACGAAGTGCAAGTGACGTGTCCTGCCGACAAAGCTTTTATGAAGTGCTTCGTTTTGAGTGCTATGAAAAACAGGGTTTGGCCTCAGCCTCTAGCAGACTTTCACATCAAGCCCACAATGTTGCACACGGTACTAGATTGGCTGAAGGCTGGAGTCCCCTGGCGTGCGCTGTAGCATGTGACTTAGGCCCGGAATCTACAGGAATACATAACATCAGCACCATTGAGGGCTTTTGTTGTTTTCAGGCTTCAAAGCGATCCAAGACACACCGCTGAGAGACTGGATTTGAGATCAACGCTGTGCAAACATGGATACCGCTCAACTTACGTTCTCAAACGAAAGAAGGTCGTAGATCGTCATTTGTCCTATTAAATTCACGTTGAGAGTGGAAAGGTGTGTTGAATCGAACTAAAGACAGATGTGCCTTGAGATATGGGTCTGAAGCGCCCCATGAATAGGCTATACGCTGGATGACGACATCTCTCATTCAGGTACATGACAATAAAGGCTCAGTGCCATCGATCGGTTGGTCTGCAACGCTCGCTGAGCCGTCGCATCATCGAGATTGATCGATTTTCATCTGATCTAGAATATGAGTTGGTTAAGCCATCACACTTGCGACGTGGGCTATGGGTGCACCATTAGATGGCGGTCATAGCCCATTATGCGTCCAAATTGAGGCGGTGTTTGCAAGAACATGCTTCCTCCATGGCCTCAACATACATGGACAGGATCAATGTTCTTGGCAGAAAGCGCCATCGTGAGACTTAGACTGGCTTACCCACGGTGGAATATGAGTTAGTCACGCTACGACAATAGGGCCGACGGACAGAAAAGGTGAGTAGAACCTCTGAGGGGCCCAACATAGTACCGATCATGGGTGCAAAGGTCTTCCCTCGGCCATGCAATCGTATCCGTCGTCCAAGGAATACTACTGCGGTGCCCTAAGACTCCACATGTTCGAATCACCACTTACCTGTATCCATAAGCCAACGATCATATGCTCTGCCCCTCCATTATCTCACGAAGCTCCAGTGGCTCCTCTGGATTTCTTCCCGTATTTAATTCCTAGCTTCTTCCTTGACTTGAACTCGAATGACTTTTGGCTCTCAATTGAGGCCGCGACTTCGCTAGAAACATCCGCAACTCGGTCAGGGGTGCGTAGCGGATCGGGCAATGAAGGTCGTGAAGTAGAGTCTTTTGCCGTAGAGGTTGAAGGCGGTGACCGAAGAGTGGTAAGCTGATCGGTGGCTTTGTTGGCAGATTTGATAGGTGACGTGACGGAAGCGAGGCCATAAGGTGTCAGCGTTGGCGGTGCACTTGCTGCACGAGGGGAGGGTGAGCCAGGACGCTTTTGAACGGTGACGAGCTTTAGCTCTAGCTCTTCGCGCCTAGCAGGATTCGGTGATGGCGGTTTGACAGAAGACTGAGCGCTCGGCGGTTGCAAAGCGTCGCTACTAGAGTCCACAGTCTGGAAAAGGTCAGCACCCACTGAAATACGTCATTACCACCAGTACTACCTTTGGAACATGAAGGCGCACAGAATCTTCAGCTTTAGGTGAGGGTACACGATCGCCATGTACAACCTTTCGACGTTTCGTAGGTCGTGCAGTTGAGCTATCCGGAACACCGGTGGGATTCTTCTTCGACTTTGGCGATTTAGGTGAAGCTGAAGGGACAGGCTTTTCATTTGAAGGCTGCTGACGGTGACGAGCTGCTTTCGTGTCCTCCCAAGATCGTCGCAGTGCTGTATTCACATAGCTTTTGGGCTCCCAACTCAACGGCCACGGCTTACGATGCTTATCGAGCCCGGCCCACTTGATCTTGTAACGTCGCTCGTCTTCATCAACAATGGCATCAGCCTTCCACAGCTTGTTACTAGGCATGGCGAATCGTGAGGTTGTGAGCGCGCGCAGAGCGGGTGATACAGAGAATGCGACAACAGTAACGAGTATGCGACAACAGAGACTGATGCAAGTGTGGGGTCGTGATGTCTATAACGAGGTCGCGTCGCGTACAGAGCGCGTACTAGCTCCTGATCGGCTAGTTGTCGATATCATATCAATCCCGTATCTTGCCGTCGGATCTTCCCGCTTCGCTCGATCTGTCTTATCAGGAGATCTTTTGGGGGTCTAGCTACGGAGCGGAACGTGCCACAGGGCCGACCCTCCAAGCCTACGGGCTCTGCGGTTCTCTGGGCAAAACTGAATCCAGGTTGTAGGCTTGAACGACTCGTTCTAGTAGCAAGATCCTCAAGTAGCGCATTCCATTTTTTTCCTGGGAGAGGTCTTAGGGCTAGGGGAGAAGCTTGCGGTCTGTGCAATATCGAAACTTTCCTTCACAGACAGTATGACGGAGCACGATCATGAGGTTACGGTCAACAACTTGACTGGTCTTTGCATCCGACTATTGCGAATATGACTTTGTATATTGGCGGCCACCACTATACGGCTCCTGACCCTAAGACGGGGATAATTTCTACGTTCTGGATATCTCTACAAGATCACAATATGCTTCAAAGACATTTGGGCCGTGAGACCTTCGCTTCATATAACACTCACGTACTGAAGCCCCTTAGCGAGCCCATTTCGAAGGCATTAAGATTACAGTATTATGGCTCTATAGCAGTGCCAGAGTAGACTCGAGGACCTCCCCTACCTACAGAATGTCGTCATCAGACTATCGAATGTTCCAGAAGACCACCCAAAAGCTTTCAGACGTGGGTGGTAAGATCTTCCACTAGCATAGCACGAGTTCCTTCGCTCAACCTCATGGGTAAACAAGAAGCTTATCACAGCTTGCAGCGTGGTGAGGGCCATCTACTGAATATCATAAATTGTTTTAGCATGTGCTCCGTTACTGTTGACGATAGACGGGCGTTGAAAACATACCAGGATTCACATGACCTCGAAACTTCTAGCTCAGTTACCCATGATATGGTGAACCGTGTTGGCTTACTATTCTACTTTAGAATGAACTCAGTTTCATGCAGTTTTCTCTGCGTATTGTAGCTCTACCACAAGGACGACAACTTATCTGGCTCTGGCCGATGCTATAGTAGATCTACGGACATTGTGCCACAAACATTAATCGAAGGGTTCGATGGTAGGTCTTTTGTCACTGTGATATGTTCAATTCAAAGCAGCAGCTCTCCCATTTGAACTCTAAAAGTAGTCGTTGTCTTTTTGTAAGCTTGTTCTGGTATGTAGGCCATGATGAAAGCTTACATGTACGATGCCAATCACAGTAGATACTCCCATGCCAAACATTGTCCAAGTTGATGATATGTCACCGCTAGAACGTTGACCAATGTAGCAGATCCCAAATACCATACTGGAGCCATATGTTAGGCATGCTTTTCACACACTGTAGCTCTTTCTATCTACATAGTACATATCCTCCATTACTTATGAAGGAAGTTTACTTAGCTTCTGAGGCTCAAAAGTCAGTCCTAGATTGCTACAATGAGGGTAGAATCACGATTCGTATCTGAATAGAGCTTTCCCAGTTGAACAAATTCGCTGAATTAGACGTAAATATCAACATCTACTTGAAACATCAAAGATGAACAACAATGAAAAGCTATGCCATCATGCTCGACTTTAGCATTACTGAGTGGGTCACTGTGATAATCCCAATACCTTCCAGCTCCATCTTTCTAGATACCGTCTCACTAGTATCTCATATTCGTCAAAGCTTCTGCTGAGATCTAAAACGCCTTGATCAAATATGAGGCCTTGATTTCCAAGCACGTCCTGACGCTGTTTGCTCACATGGCACATATGAGAAGCAATGGAATGCGGATGGTCCTTCTAACCTAGGCTCTTAAATCTTTCTTTGCACAAGACCCAGATGCAATGTTAATGCTTTGATACCATTAGATCTACACAGGTAAGAATATGTAGAGCTTCATCCTGGCAATTTTTATCGTAGAGGCCGATCTCCAAGCAGTGAGGCTTCGCACTTAGTTGTAGACATCAAATCTAGCTTTAACCTAACGATATGACCGGTGTGTACGAAATTTGGGCAGATATCTTATTTGGTCACTGCCAGTACTCCACCTCTACAGAATCCCATCTTTGGGGTTGAGCAAGACCAATCATCTGTGCTGCCGCTATACCGGCTGCTCGCCTCTTTACTGAAGGTTTAGACAGCAATAACTCCACATCAGATCAACGACTATACGAAACATACTGCAGCACTTTGGAAAGTCGAGATCAAGGGATCCGACCTTTCCAAACAAATTGTGCCGTCCACTTTTCCTGTGTTGTGGGGAGATTACCCATCGCCCGGCCGGATCCCCATTTTAGGCCCCTGTATATTGCTTGTCGTCGGTAGATCCTCATTCTAGAGGTAGGGTTTTCGTTCTTGGTAATCAATTCTACGTACGAGCCTGACAAATGCCTGAAGTCATGTATGCTTTTGTCGCCAGTTTATGCATTTTATGCAAATCTGGGGTTTGTAACTCGAAGATATGCATGGAGTTGTATTGTACATCACGCCTTCAGCCTTGTGGGATTCACCATTCCCCGTGATTATATAATCTACGGCTGCAGCCGACATCTGCCTATGCCTGAGTCGAGCTCATCTTGGCTCTGCCTATGAAATTGGCTTCACGCACCAGCTTCAAGAGAGCCAGATTGGGTAATAAGTCGATCTTAGATGCGTACGCTAGTCGGATATCGTGCGATTGGCGTAGTTTCAACTTTGTCTTGCTCGAAGTATCTATACGGTTTGTAAGCACACGAGCAAGACCAAGGCAACCACTTACATGACGTATGAAGAAGTTACAATGATGTTGGATTCGCAATTGACCATGAAAGGGCTGAACCATTATGATATCGGGCCTTTGTATGAGCTCGAGCGTAGGTGTGAGCTTTGGCCTGAGCTGGGACACTCTCCGTATGACCAAGCTTCAGATGCTTTAGCTGCCTGTTGCAAGTGCACGTCAGCATTGATGGTAGCAGAATCACATTTGTCAGGGGAAAAAATCTGCTCAAAGGAATATATAAACGACTTCATCCAATAATTCTCTCTCTCCTTCAAGACACATTCAGCCCGAAGTCAAAAACAGCAACTCCAAAATTCCAGCCTGCATTCCAAAAGATCACAAACTTTAACATTTGCCAACCATGGCGAACACGACAGCTCTCCCAAAAGGTTCTCTCATCCTGGTGACAGGCGTCTCAGGATTCATCGGTGCGCACGTTGCTAACGAAGCCTTGAAACTGGGTTACAAGGTGCGAGGTACTTCCAGATCTCAGGAGAAGGCGGAGCAGAGCGCAAGTGCCCTCAAGCACAACGCCGACTTCTCTACCGTCATCGTCCCGGACTTCACCGACGAGAAGGTCGTTGATCGTGCCCTTGAAGGTTGCGACGCAGTCATCCACCTGGCTTCCGATACATCGTTCGGGGTTGACCCACATGTGGTTATTGATGGGACTGTTGCCGGTATCCAGTCTATCTTAAAGTCTGCTGCTAAGACACCTACGGTCAAACGATTTGTCCTGACGTCTTCGGCTGTGGCTGCATTGAACCCTTCACCCGGTCAGGTCGTTGAATTCACGGAAGTCACTTGGAACGAAGAAGTTGCTGGCCCAGCCTGGGCGCCACCCCCTTATACCGGTGAACGAGCTTTCTTTGTTTATGCGGCGTCGAAGGTTGCACAAGAAAAGGCTTTCTGGGAATTTGTGCGAGAGCAGAAGCCAGGCTTCGTTGCCAATACCGTCCTCCCTAACTTCAACATTGGCAGTATCTTGACAAATGGTGGGCCAACGGGAGACAGTGTAGCCACTCTCTACAATGGAGCCGTACCGCCCTTTCCTATCCGTTCGTATATCCCGATCCGCCAGGCTTGCATGTTATCTAATACTAATCCTTACCATAGTGTACCATGTGGACGTCATTGACGTTGCTCGTGTTCATGTGATTGCTGCAGCTCTTGACAGTTCTATCGAGAACAAGCGCGTGTTTGCGTATAACAAGGTGTATAACTGGACTGAAGTCGTTGATATACTTCGCAAGATCCGTCCAAGTCACCAAGGTTTTCCAGAATTGCCCAAGGGCGAAGCGGCTGATGAGATACTTGTGCGGGATGCATTAACCCCTGATCTCCTAAAGAAGTGGTTTGGCCAAGATGGGTACAAGACAATCGAGCAAAGTCTCGAAGAAGCGCTTCAAAGTCTGGAGAAATAGCTGGAGAGAGATCTATGATTTACCACGACTGTATCAAATTTAAATGAATGGCGGATTTGAATTCATGTTTTCACTGTCTTCACAAGATACTATTCTGTTCTTGGCAGGCAGCACCCAACATACTCTCTCTAACGAAGATTCCATCTATCCATCCTCAACTATTAGAGCAAATCTTCCTCACGATGGCATTAAAAGCATCATTTATATCCTGGCGACCCTGTTCCATAGTGACTTAATTTGATAAATTTAAAGAATGAACGTAATGCTATATCGGTCTGATGCGGATGTTTAGTGAAGACATGTTTAGTAGTGAGCTTCACAGATCGCATCAGAGGATTTCTAAACCAGCCGACTACTTTTGTATTTGTCGGTGGGAGCTAGTAGACCCCTAACGTTCTGAAAGTTGCTCTATATTTACGATGAGGTGCCAATTGCTGACATTGAAGTCGGTCATTAGGTCAACATATTGTAACAGGAGTAGTTTGGTATTCGCTGCTCAATAATCTATCGTTTGCTGGCTGTCTTAAGCAAACATGGTGTAGCTCTTACGACCTGAATAGTCATTAGGGCTGCTTAGGCATATTTTACTCGAATTCTACGGTAGCACTCATAGCTAGTAGACAGTTTATCTACTTGCGAGCCTCATTGAAACAGATTTCTATCCGCACTTTCTCAGTAATACAACTCACTACACAATGAGGCAAAGTCTACCTGGGCTGTCATGGCTCGTCAAGATCTAGCAGGCAAAATCAGCTACTGTATCGCTGCAGGTCTGTTGCTGAGCTTAGGCTGATGTATGAATCACTAGAAGTAAAGCAGGCGGTCTCTCTCGACCTAGTTCTTCCACAACCTCACACTCTTGATGCTCCATTGCATCATCTTGCAACAATCTGTAGGACCTTTACATTCAGGTTGAAAGAAAGAGCTATAAATGTACCTCATGCTCGATATTGCCAATAGGGCTAGGCCGTTTGATCTAGAAGGGAGGTGCCTACTGATTTGCTTCTATTGTTGCGGCTTGTCATGAGCTGCTTATGCATGCACTTAATGACCGAAATTGGGTGTGCTCGAGTCGGCTGGTATATTCAGCTGCAGAGGTGTAGCACTTCAACTAGCAATGCAAGGAAGGGTCGACGTCGAATGATTTTGTTACGATATTAGTTGAAATTGCTTCGAAAGCATACGCCACGAGATGAACTTTACCGATCACATAAATCGCTGGGAAAAGAAGTCTGTATTCCTGTCTAAGCGGGAGTCTTAGCGCTACTGTCTCGTATGGTTGCCATACCTCATCAGTGACAGGTCAGGGCGAGGAGAAAGGAGACGTTGAGATGCTGATTGCAGGTATGGGAAAGGCGTTATAAAGCTTTGGTGGCAAGACGCCCCAAGCACTAGACATGCACGGAAGCAAAAGGGCATAGTATGTCTGCTAGCAGAGGAATCTAACTTCTACAAAGTGCGATATTGAGAAAGATCCTGGCCCATCATCCGCAAAAGGCAGATAGTATCCTAGAGGGAGGAGTCTATGGATGGTTTGCCAAAGCCATCAAACAAACGAGGCTGTCCGTTGAAAGATCTGAGTCAAACGCTCAAGTTCTCTTGTACGCGAGAGCATGATTCTGCATCTCTTGACCTTTATTCCACTACTCGTTAGAGCCACAGTGCTTCCATCATTGGTTATTAACTTTCAGAGCTTCGGCAAGATCTAGCTATGACAAGCTTGCATAAGCAGATACTACCAGTAGCAAAGGAGATAGTAGGGACAGGCAGCTTAGAGGTGGGTGGCGGCGCAAAACGACTCATACAAATCAGTGAAGCACTTCTGCGGTTTGGTGGCCAACCTTGGGGAATTGTATGAATGCGTTGGTTGCAGTCTTAGAGATACAAGTCGAGACACCGAGTCTATGCCCGTTGCGACCCTCCACCACGATGGAGGAAAATGCGACTCATGTAGATAGCAGAGCTAGTGATACAGCAGAACGACTGTGGATTTTTCACACCACTTCAGAGTCCGGTCGCCACTAAAGACAATCCCATACACATCAGCGGTATCATTTAAGATATTTGAGTCGGGGAAGTTGTCAGGGAAAATGTAAAGGACGATCATGGAGAGAATGTTAGTTCTGTCAGCCCTTACGTACGTCTATGTGTGCGATTGGGCTGAGCTGACGTAAGTCCTTCGAGGAATAACAATGGAACACCATTTAATCACACCTGTCGATAGAGTGGTAAAAATTGAGTAATGGTGAACTTCAAACTTCCACGTGAAGTTCGACAGGGCATAGTATCAAGCAGTCATCTGGAGAAGTTGATTCTCGGCCATAGCCAAGTAAGACAAAATTAAAATCATCTTGGAAATGTGATACGAAGTCTCGTAAGTTTCTAATTTCTGTACAGCCAAGGGCTTTGTCACCAAGTAAACTTACGACAAGGCCTAAGAGAACCCGGATGACGATTTGCAGATCATGTGAAGACTCCTACAAAGCAACTAAAACTTCGCACCTTAGGGTTATCACATACAGACTGTGAAAAAGATGACTTACACTGTCTTTGCTTGCCATAGGGACAGAATTGACGCAGAGAATCAGGTCAAAAGCCAACCTGAAGTCAACAATGGCCCGAGAAGATCAAGATGTGACATTTCAAATCTCTTCACGGGCAATGCCTTCACGCCACACTGGCTTTTACTTTGATCATATAAGTGTCAATCGGCTGTGGAAATACTGATACACTGCATGCTTAAGCGCTTACATATATTTTGCCTCTCCAACAGTTGTTAGAAGATCTGCTAACAACAGAGTTAATTCATCCCAATCAAACCACTAGAGGATGTGTGAGAACCTAAGATACTATAAAGAAAGAGATATGATGGCCTGCTCTTCTTCAAAGCTGTAGTGGCGACTAAGACTCAACCAACTCAATAGATTGTAGACCAGCCCGCACTGGGTCAAATCCAAATTAATTGGTACTACTAACTTCGACATCCATTACTTGACCATCATTTTACAATGCCTATATAGTCAATCAACAAGACGGACCTTAGCAACCCCTTAGGATTGGATCAGGGTTATAAAACTTGACAGCTCTAATGTAATTTCAAGGTCAACGGACAATATGAGAGGTCACAGAATTCCTTGCGGAGTTTGCTGGCGATGAGTCGTCTTGGAGTACTACCAGTCTTTGATAGTGACCAGATGAAATGGCCATGCCAAACGGTAATTCCGATTGGCAATTGTAGAAGTACATGTTCGGCAGCGTCAGAAGCAATCTCGGGTGGCCGTGTCAAAGGTCAAACTCAGTTGACAGTGTTTCGAAGTTCTTTCGGTCCCTAACGCTGATCTGTTTCAACCCTAAGCAACCGTTCTGGTAATGCCGTATGTCTAAACTATCTAACGCTATCTTGAGCGACAACACTGCCAAAAGCCGTCTCTGCCTGTGTATCTTCCATCATCACTGTGGTCGCTACTTATGAGTTACGTGCTGCATAAAGCTGAACAGTATAACTAAAGTATAGCAATACATCAACACTGAGCGACAATGCCAGCAAACACATTCGAGGTAAAGGCTCATGTACCTTGGTACTTGGCACACGGTCAAGCTGATTCTATGCTTTTTCGATGTATGATGTCGCGACAGAATTTGCAGGATTCTTATCAGCATTGACTGCCAATCAGGTTCCCGAAACTAACTCATCCTTGTCTTCCAAAGCCGAGGCTGACATCCCAAGCCATGCTCTCCCTTCTCAGTCATGACCTAGTAGATTAATCAGTCGATCGCTCCTAGATATTTTGAGTAATCGTCGACCTCATGACGTCTGGGCTGACTTCACTCTAGATGTCTCTACGCCTGAAGCCAATAGCCATGTCTCCTGGAGTGCTCGATCTAGACACAGTCTCAACCTACTCATCGAGTTAGAGGCGTCTTCAAATAGCAGCGTCGATGTTCAAACCGCTCTCCTGTGATGTCAATCTCCATTCTCTCTTTCTGACAACCGCAGGCCATTTCAGGAAGATTGTGATCTCTATCGTGGTGCCACCAGATGGATCATAAAAGGCGCAGGTGGCGCCTACTATTTCGGGAACTCATTCTATCGTTTCTCACATATGAAAACCAGCAAAAGGTCGCGGAAAGGATGTCTTGATCTCCCATTCGGCCGCGAGACCTCTTAACTCTGGTTATATAGCAAGCGCGCCTCACGAAGAATATCTATACACACATGTATCATGTAGAGGCTCATTTAGCCTATGAAGAGCCAGTGTTTTCCGTCGGCTGGCCGCTTGACTGTACTGTAAAAAGACAATGGAACCAAACAGCCTATTGTCCCATAGTGTCCTTCCCATTGGTATTGAGTCTCTCACATGGGGCGCTCCTGATCTTGTTCTAGAGGCAATAACCTTTAGCTGTATTGTGATGTACTTCAGCTGCATCCTGGACGATTGGACGAAAAAAGGTCTATTCCATTTTCTCGGCATATGGACATGAGAGATAATTGAATGCAGCTGGGGCAAACTAAACAATAGCACTCATCAGCTTTTTTGAATTACGAACGGTCTACTGCGCAGATGTTCCGAGTAGTGCTGGCTAGTGGAGGGCTGCAATCTCTAAGAAAGTGCTTAGATTACCGTATGGTAATTTGGCTTGACGACTCTATACATCTATTATTCGAGCTTACCAGTTGAGTAGATGTCTAGAAACTATAGCTCTACTCTATCCTATCTCCAGGCCAGATAAGAGAGCACAGACTACTTACATCAATGATCCGAATACTAGGCACTTGAACATACCTTGTCACTTGATCACTAGTGTATTTGGGTTTTCAAATCAAAATCTTTCACGCCTTTCAAAGGTTACACTTCGCAGATGAACCAGGCAATGGGTTGAGTTTTTGACTGAGGTGTTGCAGATGCTTCGAATTTTCGTCCGGCTCAATGGTAGAACCATAGGAAAGGGCACTGGGTGACGAGGGTCAGTCAGGGAACTCTCTAGCTGTGTAACGACATGACCGAATGGTTATGAGGTTGAAACAGCGGATGGTTTCCCTTGAGAGAGACTGGGTTTGCAAGAGCTTTGAGCCCTTACGGCTACCAAGATGTCATTGCTAACACAATCTAGCACTTTTTCCACCCCCATACGAATGAAACTATTAGTCACATATCTACATATCAAAACGTATATGTGGGTACAATCATGATTGAAGCCAATCAAAAGCTAGTCCAAAGTTATTCTGCAAGAGCGTACTGTAGCTTAATAGACATCATGAACTCACTCAGAAATGGCGCTCACACATTTTCCTGGGGCCGAGTTTACCGCATGTAAGCCGTATCAAGCTTATAAAGACAATCACATACTTAGTTGGAAGTAGCGCTTACGTCCATGCCCGGGCCGGATCTACCGCGTGCAAACCAGATCAGGTAGTTGTGAATACGAAGGATTTAGTAGGGAATAGCGCTTACCTATCCCTGCGGGCCGTGTCTACCGCATGCAAACCGTTTCAAGCTTTTGGAAATGATGACTCTTGCTTTGGGAATGATGCCTCGGCTACCAACGACTCATTCTCAGTAGAGTTTGGCGGTCCCTACCAAAAAGACAAGTTGTGACAGTAACGACTATCGACTTCAGCAGTTTGTTTGTACAGGCCTCCACTACGCATATGAGGCATCCTATCGTAGCACCAAGCCGACGTACGCTTCTTCGTAAGTTGCCCTCTGAGACTTCGCGGAGCGGAAGCGGAGCGGAAATTGGCAAGGTGAATACTATTCTCGGGTCAATGTCTCTTGATTATGGAATAAACTTTGAGACAACATAGATAAGTATAACCCGCGGGTCCTAAACATAGAGAAGTGTCCAGTTCGACTGGGATGAGGTGTGTAGTAGGGGCCGAGACTTAGCGTCTAGACTCTTTTGCTATCAGCTCCCATAGGACTCAACATCCATAGCATATGTGCGAGGTCCTGAGTGTCCTCAACAACTCCAGTCCTTTGAAGGGACGTACAGAATGGCTAATTATGCGTTCCGCTGTCACAGGTAGAGACATTTTGCACTTCCCTGGTCCTATCACAACCCTAAGCTAGTCTGTTACCAAGATACCCTTGTCGTCCGTATTAGACATCTACACATCGGATTCTCCATACACGTATTCCAGCTGCTTGATGTGTAGCTGTACTACTTCCTCTGCCACGAGTTCTCTGTTGGATGTCACATAGTCGCACTGATCGGTGCTATTTGACCATCAGAGCTACGTGGCCGTCCATTATCAAGACTGTTTTTGTTGTCCTATACTACTATTTGCCTTGGCTGTGTACATCTTTACATATATGTAAGTGCCGAAAATGCCTTCCCTCTTCTGTGTCAACAGAATGAATCATCGTCAAACGTGCTCTCTTCACAGATAACTACTAGCAATCCTACTCCCCAATCAGACGTTGATCTAATGAGTGTAGATTGGGAAAACCTCGCCATAAGGGCCAGAACCACCAACAGCACCGAAAGCATTAAGAGTAGTATTGAGGTCCGTTAGCAGCCTGTCAGCGCCTTGTTCGATAACGGTTATGACCGATGGTGCGAACTGCATAGAATATTTGACGAAAGTGACCGTGTCTCTGTATTGGAGGTGAAGAGCGTCGGTAATCGCAGCTGTCTCATTGGCGGTAAAGTAAGACGTCTTCAGATTGATGACCGCCAAAAAGCGGCGAAGTATGCTGACATCCTGCACAGGGTTAGTACAGCAATAGTAGGCATTCAAGACAAAAAGATGTAACTTCCCGTATAAGAGTTGGTAGAAATGATATACTGAAGGTCTAGGCTTTGTACACCCGGCTGAGTGAACATTTCCCTGTAGTGATCGAAGCCCGTGATTTGCTGGAGAGCGCCTATCAGGGCGCTTTTGTTGCACTGTGGAGTCAAGATCTCGGTTTGGAACTAAGGTATAGGAGATTAGCTATGTTGCTTCACGGTGTTAGTAAAAAGATACGTACCACAATATCTGCCCACTGGAAACCAATGTAGTGATGGTTCATGAGCAGATCGATACCAGTCTTATTGTTCTGAGCAGTGACCTGGCCAAGGAACATGGCAGCAGGTAGAGCCAGGGCCGAAAGGAGCCGCATATTGCCGATAGCGTTGATGGAGATTTGCTTGATCTTGGAGCGAGCCCAGATATGCAGACAGAATTGCCGTTGTAATGATGATGGAACGAGATATTTTTGAACAGAGTCGCGAAAGATCTTATATGCATGGCGGTGTAGATACAAGCGTCTCAATGTTGCAGCGTTTGGCTATTGACTTTTGCAGCCGAGCTATCCAGGCTGACCGGCCTACACGAAGCCTGGTATCAAAGTGAGCGAGCGCCATCATACAAGATTACTAAAATAAAAGGTTACAGAAGCCATCTCTATGCGCTTAGGATTTTAGAGCAGTGCAAGCTAGTAAGGCATGTCAGATCATGTTGACAACATCGCCAAAACGTTCGGACAAGAGGATTTCATGGTTCAGTAAATAAGATGAAGCCAGATTTCTAGAAGGACTTATATTATAAATGCGACATGTGTGGTAGGGCAATGTCCACCGTCGTGCCGCATTTCCAGGAACCGCTGCCCTATGCATGATACGCCATGTGTTCGTCCCTGGCTAGCTAGATTGAGCGTTCTCGCTACGACTTACATACGCAATGCGGCCACTTAGGTCGCATACATTGATGTCATCATGGCGGTGCTCCAGACTGGAAGCTTCAGCCCAGCCAAATGCTCGATCTTAGCAACTTACGCACTGGATAGGATATTAGCGTGTGGACCATGACTCTGTGCTATGGACTACTATCTTCACAAAGATTTTAGAGCGACTGATTTACAGTTGCACGTTCGTGGGTCGCGGCACTCATGGGACCAAGTTCCCCTGCCGCCTTCGCATCGTATATTGACAACATTGCGAGACAATAACTTTCTTTTTTTTTGACTGTCACAGTAATGCATACAAACGTGACTAGCCCACTTTCGCTTGCTCTCAGTACTACGGCGGCCTAATCTGCGTATTCTAGTAAACTGAAATTTGAGAAAGTATCTCTCAGCACGCGGGAGTAGAGCTTCCAGCTCCAGAGAGCGCCAAAGACAGCCAGAACACTAAGCGGTCTGGCAGTGTTAAGAGTTCTTTCCAAGTGGTTTCATACTGCTGAACTTATGCTGCGTCGCTGCTCATTTCTTCTGAAATTCCTTTTGATGACATCACAGGAAACGGTGAAATCGATAAAATAGACTAGAGACGGATGCAGCGCATCAAGCCAATACGGGAGGGGCATTAAGATGCCAAGTTTGGTCGGGTGAGGTCGAGCAGTATTGAAATATTAGGCAAGAACAATCATACTACAATGACAAGCGATGAGCATGAGTCGGGCGGGGCTAACTGCGGTATTGTATAGTACCATGTACTCCTGCTTCAGTGGCCGAGAAACATAACACAATCGCATTTCGATTATTTCGGCTAGACTGGAAGGCGAAGGGTAGACCCGTCGGGCGGGACTTCTCGGTCCATAGCTTAGACAAAAGGATCGCACCGGTTGTTTTGTACCCGGCGGAATCCAATCCCCTTTAGGACAGAAGTGTCATCGGGGAACCGGAAGGTATTCTGCTATCGAAAAATAGTTCAAAGAATGATTGCTTCCTCTATCTCTTCGCGAAGCGAAAGGGCAGATTCCCTTGTTGTTGTTTCAGATAGTCCGGGACGGTTTGCTTTACCACTTGGGCTGCCGGACGATTCCTTAGTCAGTGGTCAGCCTCCGTATCCTTGTTTCTCACTTGTTCCACCTTGCAGGCCCTTCGGTATGACAAATGGAATTATTGTCTTTCCGGCAACGTGTGTCTCTGGCTTTGTTGCAATGACTGAGCCATATTCCAGCCCGAATGTCAGCTGTCAGATGTGGCTGATAATCGCTTAGGAGCTGACGCTACGGATGCAAGCTGCTTTAGGCAAGGCTTCGCACAGCTCCCCAAAGCCAGACTTGACTAATTTCTGGCCGTCTTCCGCAAAGCGGTGAACTTGGCAACGAAATCGCTGGCACGGTGGTGCAATGCTCTTCAAGTCCTAAGTCGGCTTGTCAATCGCAAATTGGGTAGTTGAAGCTGACGCAAAACAAGTTCATATTGTCTAAGAGCACTTGTGAGGCAACTTACAACCGCATCCATTAGAACATCTAAATGTCCGTCTCTAGCAGCAAGACTGGTGGAGTTTGTATTGCATGTAGAGCCGCAAAGGTCAAGGTATGTTGATCAGTCCCATGAATCGCCCAACGTATAGGCTTGGTCTCACAGTCCTACGTGCTGTCGTAGTGCAGCGGGAACTACCCCTCATGCAATCGTTGTATGGCACGCGGCTTGCAATGCAATGGGTTGTCGCGTGGTGCAGGAACATCGAGTCTATTCCGGAGCGAAAACGATGCTGCTAGACGAGGATCTGAAAAGGCCCGTCTAGGCAGGAAGGCTAAAGCGAGACGAATTCCGCTGGAAGTAATTGACGCGGCTGCAAACCAACGATCCTGCCGCTTTCCGACCACACTGAAGGAGGCTTTGCAATATGGACCTCCCTGTGAGAGTAACCTACCACTTGGTGACCCCGTGGGGCCGTTACCGCGAACAGCTACGGATAGAGCCGTCGAACACCTGTTCGTGGCTTGGGCTCCATCCATTGGTGATAGCGGCGTACATTCAAATCGTTCAAACGACCTCCTGATATTATATTCTACTACCACTCCAAAATCTGTTTTGTACCTGGCAGTTCATGCTTTGGCGTTTGCTGAGCTCAGCTGGTCTCTGGGAAGCTCCATCGATGGATGCTCAAGTGCGCTCATTGCCTATGGCCGCTTTTTAAAGAAGATGCAAGATGTCGCCCTCGATCCAGAGAAGCTTTCTAGCGACGAATGTCTTGCCGCTATGCTGATCGCTGATCTGTTTGAGGTAAGATCTTTACAAATATTCCTTGATACTTTCTCTGGAGGATATAGATCGCTGATTATCGTGGATAGACACTTCATCTAGGGCGCAATATGCCGTTAGGCCCACACGTAGCTGCTGTTCGACTGGCGTTAGGGACGAGAGAAGCAGCGACGGATAATGGAAGCTCCCTATCACCTTTCTCTTTAGCAGCGTATGGCCGCCTTCAGGCATGGCAGATCGTTTCGGGAGAAGTGACCGATCTGGATGGCAAACTGCTAGCCAGGATGAGTTGTCATGATCCCGTCTCGGAAATGTCTTTTAAAGTCCATGCTTTGATACGACTTTCTCACACAGCTTCCGCCTTAGCAAGGGACCTACGCTGTGTGAAAAAATCGCAGTTCGCTGCATCTAGATTGAAGCAGCTTGCGTTTCACACTCTCCGCGCTTTAAGCTCGAACGAATATTGGCATGATACTGCGAAGAACGGCCAACAACAAGACGACAGTGTTCGGCAATCTCCCGGTAGAACCGCATCATCATGTTCCAGCTCATACTGCGAAGAAAAGTTCCTAAATTCTACGAGTAGCTCGAATGGCTTCAAGTGCAGGTGGAATATATACTGTGCCAGCCGCATTGTAGCTAATGAGTCTCTTATCGAGCTTCAAGCGAGTTTGAAATTCGCCTTTGGAACTCTGCCTTTAAATACCGGGGATCTAGAAGATCATACAGCACGCAAGTACCGATCACAGCTCTGGTGCTCGAGTGTGATGACATTGGCACAGGATTTAATGAAAGCAGTCAACGTCAACACACACGTCGCTCGTTTGCCGCCGCAAATGCGTAGGGCCATACTCACGTCTAATTTCATTGCTGCTACGACCGTGATCCAGGCAGCCTCATCGACACCGGAACAAAAGCAAGCTGCCAAAAGCTTAATCGTGGAAATGCGCTCAGGTATCGTTCAATAATCTTCTGTGAGAGAAAAAGAACATTCGGACACAAGTTTCAACCCAGAGTAAGATTGATTGGCTCTACATGACAGCTTTTCTTCTCCACCCATCTTTCTAGGCCAATGTTGTTGGGTTAGGATAGATGGCAATGGGATCAGGGCCTTGAGGAAATCCGATAATCTGCTCATAAAAGAATCTCCACCATTCCACCCGGGCTCGATCGTTCGACCAAGCTTCATATCCGCTGATTTGTGTAATATTGCTGCTGTATGGTGAAACACCCTTCTGATTGTTTAGGCTTGTGAGTATAGTTGGTCCGGCGCCAAATGCAATGCTTTGCCATTCTTCACTAGCCAAGAATGCTTGCATCAATTTTGCACTCTCGGGTCGAGTAGTACCCTTGATGATGGCGGAGCGCTGGGCCCAGGACATGATCTGTTCGGGATATTGTACGGAAGCAGTCTTGATATATGATGGAAGAGGGTCGCCAGTGCCTAAACTCTGTCAGCCAAAGCCATCCATTCCCACATGAGAGTCGATCCGCATAGAGTGCAAAGCTCGCGGTGTAACTGACCAGCACTAGTAAATGTGAGGCTTCGATTAGTAGAGTTGTTAATGATATCAAACAAAGCCGTAGCAGATCCCCGGTCCCATCGGACATTATTAGCTGCTAGCTTCTCGAAAAACTGGAAGCCATATCTAGAAGTAATCAGTGAAAACAAATAGCCAACAGCATCGTCGTCGTTGGGATGAGTCAGCATCAGCTTTCCTGCCCATTTAGGATCGGCAAACTCTTCGAAAGAAGTAGGAATCGACGCTGCGTTTAGTTTCCTTGAATCGTAAAATATGGTCCCAAAAGATACTGGTAAAGAGGTCAGCATGTTCCTGGTTGCTGTGCTATTGAGCCATACCAATTGCGACAGGAAGAAAAGCGCCCTCAAAGTCCTTTGCTCCTTCAAGAAGATCCTCGAAGTTCGAGGGCTTGTAGTACATAAGCCTATTTGCAGCCTTCCAACGCGGGAAGTCTTGCACCGACTGCAGCACTGCCACGTCGTATATGATGTAATCGTCGTAGAAAGCACGGTCGATCTCGTTGTCCAGATACTTGGACAACTCGACGGTGAGGTTCAATGGCACGTCTGGAAAACGCTGCTGCCATTGCTGTCGGAGTGCATCGCCTTGGGCGCCGGCTTTGACACAATTAATTATGTCGGTATATCAATTGGTCACAGGTGGCAGATGACTTACCGTCTCCTCCATAAGCCACTTGCAAAACGCCTTGTTCTGTTTTTGCCGCAGCATAAATTTCGTCGAGAGTACGAGTGTCTGGCTGAAGGTTTGGAACGTACTGCGCAACGGACGCTGCTGCGAAGAGTGCTGCGAGTAACAACATTTTCAATATCTTAGATGAAAAGGTAGGTGCATTTAAATCAAGGTATAGCTTGTGAAGACCTATTAATTCGAAGGATAATACGACAAGTACCACTTAGTATTTAAATCTTGGTCGTCTTTAAGAGGATATAGAAGACACGATTGTCATTTCGATTGCCTAATGCGGCCAGCATGCGGTAGACCCGGCCCGCGGCCCTACGGAAGCGCTTCTGACCAAGCACGCATTGATTTTTAAGCTACTACACCACACATTGCACCCAGCCTGCGGTAGCTTCGGCCCGAAGAAATGGGGAAGCGCTATTTCTGACCAAGCCCATATGGATTCAATTTCCCTGACAGCCTAATGCAGCAAGCCTGCGGTGAGCCGGGCCCGCTGTAGTGTGGAAGCGCTGTTTCTTACCAAACACATGTGGATCGACAGTCCCACAACAGTGGAAGGGGTAAGTGGATATTTGACGTCACGTGTGGGATGGTAAAGGGATGTCCCTGGGTCATACCCTGTATATTGTTCAAATCAAGGGCCGTTAGCATGTACATCTGATAGAAACTGACGATCGTTGTGCATATACCACTTGATATCAAGACCATCATTCTCCACCTTAACTTGGAGTTGACTTCAATCTACTGGATCGTCTATAGCTACCTAATGCGGCCTGCAGGCCGACCTCAATAAACATAGGAGCGGTATTTTTGATTAGGCATGTTTTACTCTTCTTACGACGCCTTGAGCAGTACCTGTCAGCCCCTTGTTGTCTTCTCACAGTGGACAGACCTTATGCGCAGTTGGCACTGATTATGACGGTCTGTCTATAGAACTTCGTGACACGTGGTGATGCACTTTAAGAACTTATGTTTGCAGTCCGTATCTTACCACTAGCCCAATGTAACCATGTATCACAATTCAGATGTAGACATGAAATTAAAACTCAACCCAGTCAACAGCACTCACTCTAGCAAAGATGACTCTGTGGACCTCGGCACAGGGGTTGCAACATGTGGTATCAATGTAACGTACGCACTCTGAGTCCAGAGAGCGTTGATCTCGATCCTGGGTATACATCGTGTTCCCCGATGATCAAGACGACCATTCTATACAATTAGAGCTTGTTAAGAACTCAGGAAACTGTTGTCCTCCCCTCATGAAAGGAGAAATCTGTGTCTATTTTCCTTTTTGTGGATGTTGTTGGGGTCCCGTACAGTGGTTTCTTCGACACCCACAATAATTTCAAGCTCGAATGTCGTCAATGATGCTCTACCTACCGGACCGACGTTTCAGCCGCCGAATTCACTGACTAATATTACCTGATTTTATCCAGACCTCCACGACTATATCAGGTGTAGCTCAAAGAATTGTCGATTGCGCTGGCTCGAAAGTAAGACCAATAATTCTTCGTATGACATTAACACCAATTACGAAGCTGCTGGGCCCAGTGGTGTGACAAGGGAATATTATCTCGAGATTTCGCCTCAACCTCTTACCATTGAATGGATATGCCAAGCCGTCCGGTCTTGTGATCAATGAATTTTATCCCGGTCCAGTCATCGAAGCTTGCTGGGGAGATGAGGTGAGCATGCATGTCACGAATCAACTAGAATAGAATGAAACAGCAATACACCGGCATAGTATACGCCAACTACACCTCAGTCAGACAAATCCTCTTACCTTCTTGGTTCTTTGATCCGACATGATAGGTTTCAGACTACAGAAATATACGGTGTCAAGTTCGTAAGCTATAAGTCATTGCGACCACGACATGCGATGTACTTGATCTAATCACAGGGCAGATGACCCAATGCCCTGTTGCTCAAGATGAAACGTTCACCTACCGATGGAAAGTCATTCAGTACGGCCAGGCTTGGTATCACTAACACTACGTTCTACGATATGCGGATGGTGTAGCGGACCCACTATTGCTCCACGATCCAAACAGCGCAAGCTGGGAAGTTGCTTGGGATCAAACCAGGTACCAACGTGAAGCGAGGTATCGGGAGCATGCCCAGCCAAATCAATCTCGTAGTACTTTTCTCAGATTGGGTACGTCGAAGTGCCTTTCAAGACTTAAGTTACTTTGGATCTGGGGATACCGGCAGCCCAGTCGACTGTCGTGAACGGAACAGGTGTGCTATTTGGCAGCAACGAAAGAAAGCGTCGATCCATGTCAGGGGCTGACAGCAGATACAGGCCATTATGTGAAAGGGTCAAGTCTATCCTACCAGGGAGTACAGAATCAACTTGAGAGTATTGGAAAGCGTGACAGTGTCCTACAGTAGGGTATGGTAGTATTTGACAATAATGCCTGCCTCCCTCCTGTCTAGTAGGTAGGGCGCAGCCCCCTCATATATGTCGCTTCTGAAGCTGGAGTAAGGGGTGAAGTGGTGGTGTGACATCGGCTTCCTACGGGTATTACCTAAGGCGGCTTTGGTTATGTAAGGGGAGCCAGCTCCCTTGTTACACATTATCAGTGCTCTAGCATTTTACCAAAATCGACCGAGTCAGATTCTTAGTGCTGTAGCGCTGCAGACTCCCCTCGTGAGAATGCTGTGCGAGAGGCCGAGGAGATACTTGCTGTTAGAATTCCGGACGATATTTAGAGTGAGTTCTTACTAGAGGCAAGCGGCACCCCATTCGTATTATCAACTCATCTACTGCGGCAATGTTCATTTGGAGCACTGACGATCATAGTCTTCAAGTCATTGCGTTCAATTTTGTACCCATCGCGCCTCATAAGACCGATAGCCCTTTTGTTGGCATCAGCCAGCGCTAGGAGATCATCGTAGACGGCCATCCAGAAAACTGCGCTCCTAATCAATTATTGGATGAGAACCAGGTGAGCTGATTTATATAGGTCCATTGAACAGGATGAAGAGACCACTGGACTCATCCGCTACGATACATATTTAAGCAAATGCACAAACAAGGCCAAACAATAATCGAACACTGTGTCGTCACGAGCCAGGTGAGAGACTTGTCGCAGTTTTACCTCGGCAAATCGACTTTACAGCTGTCAATGGTGTACATTTGAACGGGAGTACCGTCCAGGACGGTCTGAGCACACCTTTGCCAATCGTCTGGAGCAGGCTGTTGTGCCTTGTAAGCATTGATCGGCCATGGGCGATTCAACATTCTGATACATCGTTACAGATTCCCACTCACACACAAGGCTATATCTATATGACTGCGGTGCGTGACTCTGAGAATTGTTCAGTGATTCAGAACCTTTGCTTATAAGTTACCTGAGCCGACTTTGATTCGAGGACCTTCTAGACTTCTCAAGACATTACCGCCTACGCAGATTATGCGGGCTTCAAATTCGGTTCCCGAGATGGTCCCCACCCGATGCGTCTCCATGGACATTGATTTACAGCTCTTGCGAAATTGAATGGTAGTGAATAAAATTTAAGCAGCGAATTGCCTTTTCTAAGTTTGCAACATCCATCTCGCAGAAATACTGCACTGCTGAACTCGGACAGTATCCTTTCAAGTGCTTCTAAACCGGTATGCTACATTGCTCTCGAGCGGAAATGTCGCTACTACCGAGCATTCCTTGAGTCTATCATGACTGAAAAATGGTTCATCAGTCTTGGCCGTGCAGGGAGGCGAGGACTGGGATATGGCTCTTCAATTGTCACATTGTAAGCTTGTCAATTGATACATACCTCTGATTTAAGATTGAAGTTAACCACTCATAGGCCTTGCATACATCATATGGCCTTGGAAAACAAGTCGTAGAGCGTCGAGAATCCATACTTCACTCAATCTGTTCACTCAGCGACATCGAGAAGGGCTGCAAAGCATGGCGAGATTGTGATTTGCAAGATGACCAGAATGACTCTGGCTTCTAAGCCTACAGTGCTTTGGGAGCACTCTACTCAATATTAATCAAGTAGTCTCAGTTACCGCCGGTCGAACCAAGTTAGAAGTCTCTCTCGCTATAAGTCTATGGCGTTATAAAATATGCTGATCTTGGCGATATGGCAGTAACATATACATGACTGTGTAGGGCAGGGAGGGGGCTTACGGCAGGACCTTTTGGACATCTTTAGAAATCCAACCTTTTATTCTACAAAGTATTCTTGATGGAATAGTTCAAAACATCCCAGTACCCAATATTGTTTTGTCCCAGCTTCAACAAGCCTTGCCCTAACACATTTCAACCAAGCCTAAGCCTCAGTGTCATGCTTTATGTAATAGCTGACATGTTGAGACATCGGCATACCTGCCTAAAAGGTCGCTTTTAGTAGTAAACAAACGCAGCTGTCAGGTCTATATTTCGCAAACATAACGACGCAGACTGTTGATTTTAGGCTCAAACATATTGCTATCTCTATCACACTCACGGCTACCTACGTTGCATAGCGCATGGACTGCTCATCTTATTATCTTGCGGGCTTTTCCAATGCCACATCTCCGCTCGCACAGCCAGCCGCAGCATCATTGCGACCGCATGAACATACGACCGACACTGTCATCCAAATGACAGCACAACCTAGCCGCGCATACACATCAAGGATACCCACGCCTAGTGCTATACCTATTGGGATCAACACACGGAAACGCTCCCACGAACATTCCTGCAACAGCCCACCATCAACAGATCCCGACCACACGCATAACCTGTGGAGAGCTGTAGCGACCGCAAGTAAGCGCGTGAAGATAGAGAGGATGCCATCGTCAAGGATCGCAAGGGCACGCGGAGCGGCTGGCAGGATTGGGGAAGACTCGAATACCAGTGGAAGACAATCGAGGTCGGATCAGGACAGGACAACAGCTTCGTCACATGCGAGCAGGGCTCGCAATCGTACAGTGACCGATGACTTCGACGACGATATTTCTTCAACAGTAGCGACAAGCGTCGTGAGTACCACCGCATCTCGATCGCGTAAAATGCGGCCTGAATCTTCGCGGTTCAGCACGACTGTCTTAGCGCCACGATCGATCCACATCGTCCGCGCAGTCCCAATTGGCTCGAATCCCTGTCGCCATTTCGGCACACAAAAGCCAGCTCAGTATACAGACTTGGAGGGTTATGAGAGTGCTGCGGTCTGGCTGTCTCCTACGCCGCAAGACTTGGAGAGGATTGCAGGGCACTACTCCTTCCTACGAGCAATGAATCTAAACGAGGAGGAATTCGCGTCGTATACTAAAGAGAGCTTTCTACGTGGCGAGACACGCTCAACACAATTACCTCCCGTTGACCGGCTATGGCGATCAGAGCGCCTTCTTCAGTTCAATATCAAGCCAGACCCTGATCGGCGATGGGAGGCCCCTCCTCTAGTAGGGATAACTGCCACCCACGCTCATGACGATTTCAGTTGGGACCTGCGCCCGGATTGCACATACTGGCTATCCATGCGAGGTTTCAACGCTGACTACCAGCATCAGATCAGCAGTTGTGCGTTCGTGTACAAGCATTGGATCACCTGCCCATACCTTTCGATTGAGTTTAAAAGGGACAGGTCCAACGATACTGTTGAATACCAGGCGGCAGCAGCTGCAAGCGTAGCCTTGTATAATCGATGGAAGCTACACTCAGAAGCCGAAAGCTTGCCTGAATCTGCTGCCAATGAAACTGCACCCGAGGACGAGTCGGGCGAGATCCGGCACTATGTCATCACATTTATAGGTCCTGTTTACAGCATCTGGGTTATGCGTCCGAACCGCAGCACTCTCACCCAGCACAACAATCACCCTATTAGATCTGACACCGTCGGCGATGCTATCATTGCGGAGCGGAGTAAATCCCGCTGGGCTGGCTGCTCATTACTGCGTCTCGCTGAAGATGACTGCGCCCGCCCAAGCGCTTCGCTTCGGCTCGCTGAATGGGTCAATGAGATCCACAGGTGGGGTCTAGGACCATATGCAAAGTCTTGCGAGCTGGACGTGAAGCGGCTACTGGCACATGAAGGCGTCGAGACGTCTCTTATTGGCTCTTAAAAGTCGTGCTTTTGTTCTTCACTTTACTGATTTTGTAGTAGATTTTCCAGCTGTACGTTGACCAAACCTTTTTTATCAGGTGACGGCGGCCACGCCTGCTCTGGGCTGTAAGTAGTGCTACTATGACTTTACGAATGTAACCCATAGTTCAAAGACTGGACGTTGATGACCCAACGCAAAGGCTGCTGCAATCCCTATATGAATGCGCCACTTAACACATTAGAGGCCCGTGCTCGGTAGCACTGCGGTAGTGGCAGGACATTGTAATAGGGCTTCTAACCAGTTGAATGGGGTTTCGTGAGTCATAGGGTTTGTTGATTCGGCAATTTACCGCCTGCACTCCTTACAAGCACTGTCAACCGATGTTTTCAGGCAGGCAGGGCTATGGCCAGCCTCGTCTAAGTCTATACCTACACGGAAACGCTGCTGAAGAATGCAATGGTCAAGTTTCTGTATGAGCTCGTCTTTCACGCATGTTCAGGTTAAAATTCGCATTTGGATATAAGACGTACACATCCAGGCCATATTCAATTGGCTTCCGTCAAGTGGTTACTACTAGAAGTCAAAGCCAAGAGACAAATCCTGAACAATAAATTTAGCGTTTAGCCATTTGTGCTTGTCGGTTGACGTCCATCCAGGTGTAGGGTTCATACCCAAATCTGCCAAGGTAAGGCTTAGACATGGGAGAAGTGCAGCTTAATTTTGCGTGAAACCAAAGACCACATAATACATAAAATAGCTAAGCTCGTTATGGACGTGGTGTAACAGCTTAGAGACAAGTAAATACATCAACTGAGTTGCTTCAGTATCTACTAACGATATTATGAGCCTAACAAGCACGCCCCAATATCGCGCGACCACAGGCCGATTCAGTCTCCATGAACGACTTCGCTGTGATTCTGAGGGCTGTCACGTCTCTGAATTTGTGATGTAGCCGACGCAATGCAGCTCCACATAAAGTAACAGATCATTCATTCTCCCTGGGTGCAGAAAATCTAAGACTCATTATCCCAAGAGGTTGATCAACGGTAGTGACACGACGTCATCTATGGTGTCAGTAGTGGATTTGATAGTGGAGTAAAGTCCACTGTTAAGCCGTGGGCGTGTTAATTCCTAAGTATTTCACTGGGCTTGGGCCAAAGTGGGGAACTATCTAGGATGGTATTCAATCACCCATACCCAGGAGGTGCGAGGTGTCGCAAGGTCATAGAGAATGATGACTTAACGCACAGCAACAAAATAGTGATGAAGTCTAAAATAAGCCTCTATTGTCACCACGCGACATTTACGAAAACAGCGCTAGCCTTACAGTAGATGGTAGGGGATTACTTTCCAAGAGCAAGGCTATGTTGTCCATTTAAGACATCTGCCGCTGGGGTCGGAAAGGTCTACAAAGTATGGATTGGTCGTAACATTGTTTTCCCTGCTCATCATTCAGCCATATTCACCATTGTTTGTGTGTACTCACGATACTGGCTAAGCGAATAGAGAAAAGCTATTGCCCAATCATGTGACAAATCAAGCTGTTGTGAAGAATGTTTAGAGGGAACGTGCAGACGACACGGCTGATAGTAGGACTGGGAGCGAACGGAGAGTCGTGATGCACAATGAGATCTCACTCACAGTGAGAATAGCGTGATGAACGTAGGGATTGAGAGGGCAACACATCTTATGAGCTGACGAAATTTTCAGGGTTGCGAAGCTTGCTAGCTGGACTTAGCCGTGACAGCACCAGAGACTGATCTTCTTGAGCAGTGCTAACCGTTCTGCGCCATCATTCCTTAATGGCAATGGAGCAAAAGTATTTGTCGTGATACCTGGCTGTGAAATCTGGCAGAGACTTGTCGCAGGTCTTACGTGCCTCCTAATAAACTGCCCTAGTACGAAGCTATCAATTGAACTCTATTTAGAGCACCTGGTTCAGACCTGACATGTCTGTAAGGCTCAATGATGGAAGTGAACTACAAGACTGCGAAGCAGAGTTAGCTGGTATCTCAATATATTTTGTAAATTTTCGACGCTATGCAGACAAATGCATAAAAGGCTGTTGGATTGAGAAGTCTGTTACCATGTGTATTCTTCAATACAAGCATATCTCATGAAGCATTTAGAAAACAATGAAAAGATCCCCGCTTACTGACCATGTATGAAGGTCGATGTCTACCTCCATTTTCGTTTGACTCTCCCGTTGCATCAATCGGTTTTCTTTGAGCCAAAAATGTACTCATACCTGCCAAAAGCAGCTGGCAACCAGAGCAGAGGAACCAATCTCTGGACTAAAGCCGCAATCAATAGATTTCCTAGAACAAGAAGCGGCTTCGATGCGAAACCAGAGTACTCTGGTCCTCTCCATGCCAGAAAATGTAACCAGATGACAGCGATGAGGTCTAGCACTGCATACATTCTGTATACACTTTTCCGAGTCTCAATCGCAGTTGGGGTGTTGGGAATGCCGAAAGCAGTCATAATCGTGATGCCAATCCACAACATGCCAAAGAATTGCATCAGTGTTGCAAGAGACGTCGTGGCAGTAACACCATCCGCTAGCATAAGTTTGAGCACTTTGTACGGCACAAAGACAAAGAAGACTACTTCGATCGTATTAAAAAAGGTCTCTCCCACGAAGAGAAAGCGTAAAATACGACCAGGATGTTGAGGATTGATCCGGTAAGGAAGTTCTTCTGGATGAATGATTGTCGACATGTTTATTCAGTGTTAGGAAGAGTCGTTGATGGATAATGCGCGTGTCATTTGGAGTGCGATGGGTCTTATGCTATTCGATGAAGATACCACTTTTAAAATCGATCAACAAGTCATCTCATTACAAATATATTGACACAATGTGTCATCTCGCTTCGCTTAAAGCTGAACAGTATTGCGAAAATACATGAAGATGAGTGGAGGGGTTTCAGACCAGTGTTCAGCTCGTGCTCGATGCAAACATAAATCTGGCACATCACTAACTACTTCTAGATAGCTGTACATGTACTGTTAGACCGTAATGGAACTATGTGCATTTACCCCACACCTTTCTTAGAGCTTGATCACTAGACCTTCAGATGCGCTGCATGCTCGGCGATCTGGCCCAACGCCACCTTTTTACGGGGCAATGATGATTCACAAAATCTTAGCTCAGTTGTACTGCTTTCAGCTTCAAATCATGCACGAATGTAGAGGGAAAAACGCCCTAGCCCCACAATGTGTTTGCTGTGGCTGAACTCTGGCGCACCTCGTAACGGTTGTTGAACATTAACAACAGCTTAAATATGGAAAGCTAATCTGTAGACCTCAGTGTCTTTTTAAGCCACTAGGAAGTCCAATTCAACTCTCTCAAAGCCCGGAGTTCATAATGGCAGTAGAAAATAAGTCCGTCCTTGATATCCTAACGACACTGATGCATGATCCAGAGAATGATGAATATGTTGTGGAATTGAAAACACGGATCACTGCCGAAGACGAGAAAGTGAACAAAGCATTAGACGAAGCCGCTCATAAAATTTTCTCATCTCAACGTAATCACTCATTGGCACAAGCTGGCCAGAATCGACCAGAGGAAGGTGGTCTATTATCGCAGGTGAGCGTGGAGGTCTCAGAGCTACGGGCCAAGACCACATGGGTCAATTGTATCGGCCAACAAAAGTGCTACCCGAGAGAGTTTCGCAAGGTTGAAAATCTAGAAGACATTCTCGAAGCAGTGAATGAAGCGCACCGGACAAAGGCTACACTTCGTGCTGTGGGATCTGGTCATTCTTTCTCCGACGTGGCTCCTGTGTTCAACGACGGTCTACTTTTGGATACACACTTGATGCACAAGGAGCTGAAAGTCAGTAAGGAAGCACTCAAGAACTCCCACGGTGGCAGTACGCTATTTGCCGTAGAGAGCGGCATCACAATCAAGGCCCTCAATGACGCTTTGTGGAAAAAGGGCTTAGCATTGCAGAACATGGGTGCCTATGATGGGCAAACCCTTGCTGGAGCAGTATCAACGGGCACTCATGGAACAGGTATAACACTGGGTCCAATTGCGAGTAGTGTAAGGGCTATAGTCCTAGTCTCTGAGTCTGGAACAGTATATCACATCGAGCCATCACAAGGCATTTCAGATCCAGAAAAGTTCAAAAGCAGTGTGACAGACCGCATACTGAAGCAGGACAACGACTGGTTCAATACGGCTTTGGTGGCCATGGGCTCGATCGGAGTGATATATTCATATACCCTGGAGGTGCGCAGGGCTTACTGGCTTACGGAAGTCAGAGACATGGGTACATGGGAAATCGAGAAACAAAAGCTGGTTTTTCAAGCGCCAGATGAGGTTCCGGATGTCCTTAAGAACAACCGTCACTATGAAATTGACATCAATCCCTACGACGTCAATGGGAAACACTCATGCATTGTTCAGTATAAAAACTTCGCGAAAGAGGAGAAGAAAAGCGGTAGTCGTGGTATTGCAGACTGGTTTGCTGGAATATTAGCTAATTGTCCTCTCGCCGAGCAGTGGCTCGTCGAAGCGTTAAATCTTTTACCAAAAATCAGTCCTGAGATCATCAACAAGGCGCTGTGCGCATTGATGCACAAAGCATACACAGACAGGAGCTATACGGTTCTCAACATTGGCCCAGTTGACAATGCAAAAGCTATGGCAATTGAATTTTCGTATCCCGTCGATGAGAATCTCGTCAATGAGATTGACGAGCTGCTTGGGATCTTTAACGACGAGGCAAAGAATCACAACTGGTATATGGCTGGACCATTTGCGCTACGCTTCGTCGCCGCATCGGATGCCTATTTGGCGCCTCAACAGGGTCGCTTAACGTGCATGGTTGAGCTAGACATGTTGGTCGGCATAACTTCGGGCAATGAGCTTCTCCTCGCGATCATACAGAGAGTCCAAGAAAGGAACCCAAAAGTGAGGGTGCATTGGGGCTTAGATCTTGACACTGTGACCAAAGAGAGTGTCCTCAAGTTATACCCGGAATTTCCAACGTGGCACAAGGTCTACCTCGAGCTGAACAAGAGTGGCATGTTCAACAGTCCCTTGACTGAGAGACTTGGGATATCGGTATCGAAGCTATAACCCTCTTGAAGCTGACGGGAATTCCGGGCTGAGCCTAATCCAAATTTGACCTCATTATAGATTGCAAATTTTACCCTATTGTCTCGGACTTGGTAATTGATTTAAGGGATCGTTCTTATATCTAAGAGGATTTTTGTTGCTGAATTATGAATCTTTTGCTTTTTTGCTTCAACCTAGGACTTGGAAGGAGTCCTAGGTTGGGCGAGGTTTTTCAGCCGCCCTAGCTTTAGAGCCATGTCATATGTCTAGAGCTGTTCACTTTCGCGCTCTGAAACTTTTTTCTATTCAGTACCTATCTTAAAGTCGATTTCTTCAGGAATACCGCGCCCGTCTAGTTCATGTCATGTCTTCTACTTAGGTTCAGTCTTCAAATTGAGGAATCTTACAGTTGATCTTGTTTTCTAAGATTTAAGTTTGACGAAAACCAGTGATCATTTACTGGCAACCCAGCTCCTAATCTTAGCATTTCTACTACTTAATGAATGCCTGACTCTAAGTTGTTTCCGGGATTCTAATTCAATTTCCTGTAATTGGATGCCAGAGAGCAGTGTATGAGCCTATCAATCGTTCGGCGTGGTATCGTTTCTCCTAACACTTCGGAGACTGCTTCAAAAAGTATCTATGGAGCAAGATATACTCATAAGCTCCAAAGGTTGGCGTGTTTGACGACGGATAAAGCCAGTGATTGCCCGCTGCCTCTCCTTCTTAGTAGATCCAATCCATTAGGCTGATGGTGTACTTCCGTAAACGGGAACTGGCTCATAATATCAACTATCATACTCCCGTCAATGGCTGAGCAACTCAGGAAAGGACGGGCAGGCTTTGCCACTGTCTCAATCACCTCTATCACATCCTACAGTAGACTATTGCTATTATTATTGCTGCTGTGGCTATTGTTAGCCTAATTGCTGGACTATAGGAAGCTTCGTGCTACGTAAGTAACCTAATCTAGAAGCATAACTTATGTCTTTCTAAGCCCACCACTCACACGATCACGATAATCACCTCTACCATGACGAAATCATACAGAATAAGCCTAAAAGTCGGTGATGCATATCTAGAGCCATCGTGACAGCAAATGATACTGGCTTAGTCAGAAATTAATCGTCTGCTGTCAGAAGGAAAAGCGAGGCGAAACTGCCTCAAATGTTGGAGGGATGATAACGTGGATGTTTTAGGCATGATGATTCCTGCCCAATGCTTATCCCCTTGCTTGTCTATCCTCTGGTTCCAGTCATCGACGACTCACTTCCAACAGCTCATGCTAGGAGCTCTCAATACATTGTAGCCATAGCATAGTTTTGCACAATCTTCTATTTTGTGACCTGCTTTTGGCGACCTGGGGGCTGGATTGAACTAACAACCAAGGAAGGAATCTGGCTGACTGCTAGCCATATACTAAGAACCCTATGGTACATAGGTCATACTAAGCGGTCGCCAAAAAATAGCCTAGCACCTGAACCTGAAAAGTAGACCATAGCAACGACGACCCTGATAGCTTAGACACATCTGTTTGTAACAGCAGCGGTTTGTATCGCCATTAAGTGCGCCGGTCTGTGTTCCGTGATCCCATTCAACGTGGAAAAAACGTGTCCCCCCAATCTTAAGCTTTCTGAGGAACCCTAAGCCTAATTCTCTGCTAACTGCTTTTATCATATCGAAGTCCGCGGTCGCTTACCATGCTTTCTATTCAATTTACTGGTTGAATCAAAGTCGACTGACTTGTTACTCTGGATGGAGCCAGTCTTAGGGTTGAGAGGCTCGGCGGATTCCTCTAGTTGAAAGCGGCTATCAACAATGAGCTTCGAGCGTTCGGCATCTCCAGAGAACGCAGTAACAGGAAGCTCAGATGGATCAGGCGGTGTTGTAACGGACAGGTTCGACCGCATGCTGACTGGCTTGCTCTTTCGGTCGTAAAGCTTGGGGTTGTTGAGTAGCGACGTAACCGGCACTCTCGCACTCGCTTGCGGTTGGGAAGACTGTGTTGTCACGGGTGAAGACTTTGCAGCCTCCTGAGCCTCTGCTCTAGCTTTGATCTCCATGGCCGCGTTGTACGAATCAACGAAGCTCTGTAACGGCGTTTTAATCTTCCCTTTCATGGATGAAACATTCGTGGCGGGCGTTGTAGGGGCCTGGAACTGGACAGAATCAGTCATTGTTGCTAATGCACAGCGGACGTTGTCAACATACCTGGGTCAACTTTGGATGCGAATTGCTGACCGTTTTGGCTTCAGCATCTCCATGATTGTGTACAAGCTTCCGACGCTTGGTAGGCTTTTGGATGGCGCTACTAGAAAACCGCACACTTTCGCCAGTCACCCCTGTGGCAGGGTTGGGTGAGCTGCGAGCCGAGGCGTGGGGCGATCTGACCTTAGCAGGAGGCGTTATTTGGGTGCGAGAAGCTTTATTCTCTTCCCAAGAGCGTCGTAGAGGGGCGTTTGCATAGTGCTTTGGCTCCCATGTCATCGGCCAAGGTTTGCCCTGCTTGTCGGTGCCAGCCCATTCGATCCTGTACATCCGATCGCTCTCATCGACAATAGCGACCGCCTTCCATTGTTTACCTTTAGCCATGGCAACCGTGAACTTCAGAGCTTTCCTGCAAGCTGACAAGCTCTATGTTCAGGAAAGACGTGGCGCGAGTGGTTATAGTGGCCGGCGTATCCGAGTTGACGGGGAAAGCAGTGGTGACCGCGACGGTGACGGTGACGGTGGTTGACCGTTGTGATGCGATGTAATGAAAGGTGAGTTTGGCCAGGCGAAGAGTTGCCGGCGGTGGTGTCGACAGTAATGAAGAGTAGAAAACGACGTTGATGATGGTGAGGAGGTTGACCAGTACTGCTTCTACGACTGTGATATTTACATGACCACGTCGATTCGTGAGTAATGGCCAGTGGAGGCCTCCAGCTGATGTTCGCCTTCCGACCGCGTATTTGTTATCGATATCGTTATCGTTATCGTTATCTCCATCATCTCGTGAGCCGGGACTTGCCGCTGTATCTGACTGTTACTCTGGTTACCATTTCTGAGGAAAAGCTTTCCAATCGCCATGTAGTATATGCGTCTTTGTCTTAGGGAGCCTCATCTACAGAATGTATCAGGTTTGAGAGTAACAGACATGGCACTGGCCGATGGGCTTTCTGAGACACAGCGTGTATTGATACCGCGTCATATCCAAGCCCACAATGAATCAGAGCGTAGGTATTGCGCTCACTAGGCGGCTGGCGGCAGGGCTGCAAAAGCACTCATAGGTAACGGTTTGACGTCGTAAGTACCACTTCACAACTATCGCTCTCTTCCCTCAGGCCAAGGACCTCACTTTCATATTGCGTGCTAACAGACTAAGCCCATCTGTGTGGCCTTCAGCACTTCCACGATTCTCAATCTCGCTATATTGCTATTTGCTGGTGTGTGGATAGATGCGCCTGCTTTTTCACACGGTCCTTCATGTTGAATAGGAGGGGCTTTGAGCGGGGTTGAAAGCCTGGAGCGGAGCTGGGTCCTTAAGTTTGCCAGATTTGATTGAAGCAGAGAAGTTCAATCGAAAGCAAAAACATTGGGATAATCCGTTGATTGGGTATACTGGGCATTGATCCGACGGAGCAAACTCGTCGCTCAATAAGCTTTTCAATCGAATGAGATGGTGTCCCATGAGGCTGGCCAACACAACTCGCCGGTACAGCAAAAGAACAAAAACACGCTATTTGTGATACTAACAACAAGACGTTGATTATAATGTCGAAAGCGTCCACCCAAGTTTACGGGCTCGAAGACTGGATAGTCATGGTAGATTGGTTGGCTGGGAGATCATTTGCTGAGGTCTGCTAGGGATCTACAGAGGCCACGTGGTAGATCCTCCAGCCCCTTTTGCACTGGCAGTTCGCTTGCTTTTGTCCACTTCTGGAGTTCTAGTCGCTGTGGGAATTCTGAGGCAATTTGGAAATGCCACATAAGCGACTACCACCTACGGTGGTATAATCACGGGTGAGCGGCTCGGCACGCGGTAGCGGCCGCACATTCTGATGCACTCTTCCTTCGGGAGAGACCGGTGAGGTCTGATTGGCCAGGAATAGCACGCTCAAGATTATGCACATAATCCTCAGGGGTTCTTTTTCGGCGATGTAGTCGCGACAATCAATCTGTCTTCTACAGTTCCCATTCATAGGATCGTACTGCACCGTCAGGGCCAGTCTTTGGCTTGAGGCGTTCTAAGCTTACAACAAACTCGTGTTGGAGTGCTTGTCGAACTGAGCCGTGTGTAAATATTTTCCCTATCCAACAACAAAGTCAGCAGAACACCTAGGTCTCTACAATGAAACTGTATGTGTATGGGCGCTACAAATAGAAACTTCCTGTGTATGGCATCCTGATGGGTTTCAGCCGGTACTAATTTGAGTCTCGTAGGGTTCAAAAAGATGACAAGACCTGACGGTCAGATTGATGATGTAGGATTCGAAGGATTTGTTCGGTAGAAATGCTGGTTGGTGCTGCAAAAGCTAAGCACAATGGATCTGGTCAAGATGCACGATCCTGCCACCTCCCATTCCCCCCTCACGCAGAGACTCTCGGTCCTAACATACCAGACATGCAAAAGCGACAACAGACTAAACTAAACAAGTATTTATCTGATCAACGCCAACTGCTTATGCAGTCAGCGCACGGGAAGGCCACATGAGGTCATAGCAGCTCACGCCAAGGCTTATTGCGCATGAACGCCACGTGAAACCAGGTCAGATCAAGCCAATGCTTATCGCGACAATTAAGAGTCACCCAATAATGCACCAACAACTCTTACCGTTACGCAGAAGACCATCCCTTGGAATCCAAGGCACATGATCATGCAAGACTCAACCGAACCATCTAGAATTGATGAGCAACGGAACTCCAAGGCAGTTTGGTACAAATCAAAAGATAGAATCTGCCTTGATTAATGAGGTTCTTCAAGTTAGATCAGTTCCCGTGTTCAATGCCGACTCAGTCGGAGGTAATTGTCCTCCGACACTAGGTACACTACACGTTCCTGCTACATGATGGTGTGAGGCGACTTATCACTAGATCCTTCGTACCCGTTAAGTGAGCACACCGGCCGATAATCCTTCGAAGAATCTGGGGAAGATTACTTAACAATGTCTAAGTGTACAGGCTATCTGCCTCTAAGGGAACCGAGCAGGCTTCTCGATGTCAGACGCAGAGTAGCGAGAAAGACTAGTGGGGATTTCTGGATGTTTCCTCCCTGTACGACGCTTTCCTCTATCTTCAGAATCGAAGTGAGACAGGTATGCACCCTAGATATTAGAATCTGGCTAGAATGCCTGAAGCTCAACGTTCAAGACCTGAGGTTCAAAGCAAACACAATAGTGATAGCTTAACTAGACCGAAATGGTCGGTCATTCAATGTGGGGTTTGTACGACTACGCAAATACAACCTACACATCATCAAGAACTCTGCCTCATATTCTCGAAGGATTGTTGACAGGGTTGGCAACCACCATGTCGCAGTTGAGCTTATTAGGCTCAAGAAGGTTCAAGGGGTCGCGACAGTCGCTTTAAGGTTACGGCCAGCGATGAAGGCACCGATCATCAATTAGTGAAGCAGCGGCACGGTAAGGGCAAGGCCGTGATGAGTTTCTGGGTTAGGAGATTCTAGGCTCACGACGCCATCTTACATTACAGCAGCGACCGAGCTAGGACAATCCCGAAACACACGGATTACTATTCTAACATCGTGAGAAGTGTACGCATCAGAAACGTTGCGTTCTCCCAAAGACTATATACTTGATCAACTGCCTCCCTCGGCGTAAGTGTTTATCTACATCAGCAGCAGTGTGAGCAACCTCCAAGAGTATTACACTGTGATCTGTCTCTAGAGCCCAATAATACACAACAAACAACAGGGTCACTGTCGTCGAAATGCATTTCCTCACTACCGCGGCTTTCGCTACTGCGGTCGTTGCCACTTCTTGGAGCACAGAGAGCGGCGTCGGTTCTCGCCCTCGTGGTCCTGCCCACTCAGGGCTTAAGCCGACCACTTACTTCCTCGATGATTCTCCCGACGGTGCTTCCATCATGGCTATGAGCATTGATGCCGATGGGCTACTTTCTTACCCAGTCCGCACTCCTACTGGCGGAAAGGGTTCAATCGCAGTCAGCACCGCTGGTGTTCCCAACACAAATGACCCTCTTATCTCTCAGGGAGCTGTCGTTGTTGCTGATGGCGTAAGTTCAGAGATAAACCCGAATTCAGACGAGGTGTCTTTACTGACACACTCTCTAGCTCCTCTTCACGTTCAACACCGGTGACAACACTGCTGTTGTTTTCCGCATTGATCCAGAGGATCCAACACGCCTTACTCTACTCGGCTCCCCAGTGAGCACGCAGGGTGAATTCCCCGTCAGCATCGACTACTCTAGCGCCCTCAAGACTGCCTGTGTCCTCAACGGTGGTAAGGTCGCTGGCGTAACTTGCTTTAAGGTCGACGAGGTGGAGGGTCTTAAGCCAGCTGGCGGCCTCCGTCCCCTCGGCAAGGCTCTCAACCAGACAACCCCGCCCTTCAGCCCACAGCTCACTGCCACTCAGGTCCTCTTCAACCCAGACTCTAGCGCTGTCCTCGCCTTGACCAAGGGCCTACCGGGAAGCAAGCCTAGCTGGGTCGTTGCTTATGGTATTGACAAACATGGTAACATCTCCACTACCCCAGTCTACACTTCTCTCGACACTGTTCCGCTCCTTTTCGGCTCTCAGTTCCTTCCTGACGGCCACACCATCTTCTCCTCTGATGTCGTCAATGGTGGTGCTTTCCTTAAGCTCCACAAGAACCTCACGGTCACTGTTGAGTCACAGATTATTATTGAGGGCGAGGACGCTATCTGCTGGACTGCCTACTCTAAGGAACTTGATACTGGGTACCTCCCTGATGCTGGCAAAAACGTTATCAACAAGATCAACCCGACTACTCACGCCTTTGAGGGTGCTATTGACGTTACCACCTCTAACGCCACCACTTATGGCCCTGGTCTACACGATGCTGTTATCTATGACAACAAGTTCTACTCTCTCGCTGTTCAGCCAGGTTTTGTCGTTGTCGACCTCCTGAAAGAAGAGCAGATTCAATTCCTCGACCTACGCTCTTATGGCAGCAGAGCGGGTTATGTCGGTCTGGCTCTCTACGTGTAGATCGCACCTTGCCTTGAAATTGGCGGTGACTAGGAATGACTACCAAACTATACATATTTTTAAGTCTCGAATGATTACTGTTCAATGATTGCACAATCCTCCTTTTCGTTCTTATATCAGTGGTGCTACCACCTAGGCAGGTGGCGTTTTCACACCACACCGCGGAGCTATATGAATCAAATGCGTATTTGACCATGGCCTCAGTTTTTTTAGTTTGCAGGTGGACTTGAAGCTCGTGTCGTGGTTGTTTTACCAGCAGAGGATATAGTGCGGAGCCCCTGGGCATAACTCGTGAATAGCTATCCTACAACATGACTTCTAAAGCTTATAGATTGGAGGGTGATAGCAGCAGACATAACAGTAAGCAGTCGAGAATACTCACAGTTCCGTAGGGAAGTAGAGTAAGATTGAGTACGTTATTTCATATAATCGTTTCACTTTCGAGAGTTCCTATAATAGGGTCCAAAATGTTCTGCTCAAACCATGGGCGGTATACTCGTTGGCTCCACTCCATCATCCGCTGCAACGCAGTCACCACTTGGAATATGCCTCGCAAACAGCTAATGTCTCCAATTCCAATGCTCGTCCAAAGCCACGCCTGACTTGGTCCCACCTCCATATACAGAAACTTCCATTCATTGCCTTGAACAACGACGAGCGGTAGTGGTGGAATTTCAACTGAGCTACGACCAGCTATAGTGAGGAGCTCCCTCAGCTTAGCTATTTGGCCTAATGCCCAAGTATTCAATTGAAGATTGGCATCGGCCCAGTTCTCTCCTTGCAATTTGGTTTCAAAGCTGACAGCAATGGGCGAATAGCGGAGCGGTTCGTAGGTGGATTGCGTGAGCGAGGTGATGCCACAGCGGGCAAGAAGCCGCTCAGTATCTCGTTCAAGCTTGAGCGTTATCGCGAAGTCGGCTCTTTTAGACGCGACAGCCTCAGTCCCACTGAGCAAAGGAAGCAGCTCTTTTGGCTCTATGTTGGCTATGGTAATATTTTCCCATCTAAGACCTTCTTTGTGCGCAGACCGCCGCCAGGCCTCATCCAATAGCGGCGCGTGTGCATTACAGTTCCACGCAGCCTCCGACCGTGCTAATAAGATGTTATTGGCAACATGATCAACTATCTCCCTTGCAAATGTCAGATCTGGCGACCCGCCTAAATCAGAGCGTAACGGCGATGCAAGACGATAATCATCGTCCTCATCTTCAGCCAAGTCTGAGAGAAGTTTCTCGGCTTGCTCTGGGGCTATTATGCCACGGCCTGAGTTGACATCCTTCATAGCCTTCGTGAGCATTCGGAGACTATCTGGTAAGTCTTTCACCCTTGGCATCAACCGTTGTTCTACACCGTACTCCGCCCGCTTCAGCATAGCTAGAGTCTTTGTAGGACTACCATCTCTCCTTCTCTTACGCGATGTATCGCTATTGCTAATGCTACGATCCAGGCTCGATGTTGCGGTAGAGAGGCTGGTACTGCTTCGTGAAGCATTGTAGGACAGCCTTGTTGACTTGGTCAAGTGGATTGGAAGGCTTGAACGTGGTGTATGGTTACTGTCTTGCCCTTCGCCGGCATCGTCGCGTGTGAGGGTTGGTTTCGGAGCGTCGTCAGCAGTACGCCGCCCTTCTATCCAAGGTGTGGAGTTGCTATCCATCTCGCTGAGCGACCGTTTTCGTTTTAGAGATACTCGCTCCGATGGAGTAATAGCTTCTAGCCAATTCCTGATTTTCCTGCCTGGTGCTACCACGGCAGCCATGAGAAAACCTGTCCGGCCATAGGTGGTCTGGCGGTCTCGTGATTTTGACACCGGCATTGGCGATGTCGAGCCTGCTGCGTGTCTCGTTGCACCATCAGGAGGCTGTTTACGGCGTCCGGGACGATAAAGACCGTAAAGCTGCAATCACGTGCTGATAAGAAGGCTCAGCTTAGTAAGTGCCTATACCTACAACTCCAGTAAGCAATTTGGGAATCCTTCTCCTACTTGGGTATTCCACCTGAAGACGTATTGCGGTCTTATAGATGCATTGCCTTTCTAAGAAATGAGAGAACGTACCACAATCCCCCGCTCTTCCTAGAAAACACGTCGTGCCTCCTGTAAGATTGGAACGGACTGGCATTTTGATCGTACGGATAAGCGCCAAGCCGACAAGCGCTGATGCGGAGAGACTCATACAGAGAGAAGGGGCAGGTAATGGTGCGAGGGATCGTGGACTATCTCGCTAGATGTTGCCTAAGCATACCAATGTAGCGATTCACTAGTTTCAAAAAAACGAAATACCGCTAGAGGTCTTCAACAGTGTTTTAGGGAAGTTGAATGGCCCTCTATTGTATTGAAAGTGAGCATGGGCGCTGACAATAACAACTACCACGAGGAGTAGTAGAAGAATCCCCCTCACGATTGAAGTTAGTTGTCAAGTTCGCCACTGACTTAGGTGTTTTACATATCAATCAGCTCGGGGGGAAAGTCCAACCACTCTGGCCATAGCACAGGTTCTCCATCTGAATCTGGCGTTGCGACTAGGGAATTCCATCTGTCCTTCATCGCACTGAGTTGCGAAGCCATGATACTGTAAATATCAAGGTCGTCTGACGGCTCTGGATCCAGATTAGCAGCAACCTTGACTTGGGCGAAGTTCTTCTCGGCGACTGCCATCAATGCAGGTACATCCATCGACTCTTTGACAATATTACCATCCCATTCTGGAAAGTCACAGGTGTGCAGTTGCAGCATGCATACAAGGGATCGAGCCATCCTAGTGTAGGTCCAAGCAGGGGTTCCAAGCCTTCGTGAGGGTGGTATCGTGAGAAAGGCGGAACACCATGTCTTCAACGTCTGAAGGCAAGCATATAACCATTCGAACCGTCGATTCGTGCTTCCGTCAACGAGATGAGGGTCTTTCGAAAGGCCAATCTCATAAATGCGCCATTCGATGTAGTAGAGCTCCAACATCAGCGTGTCTGAAAAGAGAAGTAAGCTCAGAGTCACGTGCATTTTTTTACCAGGAAACTCACCATTCTGCATCAGATGTTGAGGAATACTAGCCCTCAGTTGACGAAGTTGTGACAAAAAAGAGTCGACATAGAGACTCGCTGGAGGTTTGTGGTAGATGGCTACCCCAGAAACACTCGACCATGGATTGAAATGGACCTTCTCGAGTAAAAGACTCGATCTGACGATTGCGCTTAGTAGCTCATCTGTGGGCTCTGCCTTCTCGGTTTCTATAACCCTAAGGCACTCTTCACAATAACTGGTCCATCGAAGAGCCTCCCCGGGACTATAGACGTCAGCTTCTCTATTTGAACGGCCTTCCAGGTGACAAACACTGACATCGTGCTGAGTAGGAAACAGCCCATCAGCGCCCTCCTCTCCTCCAGAGAAACCGTCTCGGCGAACCGTGTAGGTAGCCCTTTACCTTTCAATCTACACAAGAGCTGCAGCGTGTTGTCGGATGCCGGTGGCCTGCTCAGGCCTAAGTCGTGCAGAAGCGCTATCGCAGAATGTACGAAGCTTGTCAGGATGGGCTTGTCGAAAAAGTAGCGGCGATCCCTAAGATTACACCTTATCAGTCGTCATCAATTGCGAGGAGCGTCTCTGGGATCCACCAACCAAGTAGCATACACTAGAATTGCTAAGAGCAAATCGAGGCTCCGTGTTCCGTTGACAAACAGCTCCTGACCTAGTAAGACACGGAAGTGCTTTGAGAGCTGTACTTGTTGTGTAGAGCGCATAGAAGCAACTGTCATGATCGCTAGCCATAGGAATGGCCGATCATGGCGCAATTGTGTGGCTGTAAGTGATTGGGGAAGAACGATAATGGGAAATTTGGGAATGAAGTCCTGTCTGAATCGGAGTAAATAATACTCTGCATCTGCCGGTCTGATCTCGCAAGGTGTGCTGAGAGGATCTAGCGAAACTTCTGGCGACGCAGCGGTTACTGAGGTCGCTGGTGTTGGAATCGATGGTCTTATACAGTTCCTTGGATCTTGAACAGATACAGAAGGAGACGTAAAGAACGAACTCGTCGACGCATCACCGTCACCTCGCGAAAGAACTTTATCGAGACCTAGGCACTTCACAACAGCTGCGGTGCTGGCGTGGTGATTGCTTTGTGTCGCTTCCCGAATAGCGTCCACAAGACTACCGAGCTTCTCTTCCAGCGCACCTGAGTTGCTCGAGCTTGGAATGGCAGTCGTGCGACGCCGTTTGACAGGTGGAGACGGCTGGCAATCTTTGTTCATGCGACTGCATCTGTACAGAAAATCTAAGATGTGAGTAGCCTTTGATTGGCGACGGACTGCTCTACGTACCTATCACATTTATGGTTGTTGTGTGAAGTAGTAGAGCATCTTGCCTTTGCACGTACACAGTTCGTACATGCGCGCATCGCTCTTGTGGAGTTTGAAGCTGATATTTGGACATCTTGCTCACCCATTGGGCCGGTCCGTAGCTCTTGGTCATACCGAAGTGCCATTATTAGTAAGGAAACCTCGGCAACATGAATCGGAAGTCGGAAGTCGGCTCGATTCTGAATATAAGAACCACGTGCACCTCAATAACTATTTGGATGCTAGGAGAAGCACAGATTAAGTTGACAGCAACAAAAGATAGGAATAGGACTGATAACCGGATCGGAGAAAGTTTTGCGGTAAACGGAATCGGAGGAAGCGGCGCCCTTCGAGCCGATACCTCCGTGGCCGCTGACTCAATAGAGCTTGAATCCGCATAGGGCACTACATCCTTCCATTTGCTATACCCTCCTGATGAGCACGTATGAATTATGGAGATCGCTAATCCTAAAGCTTTATAATAACGCCATTAAGCTCAGGCCACCTACGATATTCTTCTTTGTCTCCTTGGCGTATTTGTAGTCGCGTAAGAATGGAAACGCTAACTTCGCTTCGTAGGAATTATGGTCGGCTCATTTCCAGATCCTATAATCATAGCTGGGTGTCAGGACATGGGTAACATCGGTACATCCTGGCTCTATGGGGGGAAGTGGGTTAACTATCGCCTATTTTGCGACTACAAATCGAGAGACACGCCCTCTACAGTACAGTGCTCTACAAGATGGACTCTCGAGCCGTCTTAACAACTGCCAAATGCCATTCCTTGTATCATTACAGTCTAATATGATGACATGTGGAGCATAAGGTACTGACAGTCTTCAAGGCCCCATCCTCTTTACTTTGGTCACATACCCATCAATTTAGAATGAAAGTAGAGACGGCAGTGTTATAAGCACGACACACGAGCCTGGGGACTCTTCAAGACAGTCGCAATGATCAACGGTCATAAGGGCAACGCACGCACACCACGCCGTCATATTCTATGGCTGCTAATCCAGCTGAAAATCCTTCTATGTTCCATGGTTTCTTCCCAAGAGCAAACCCCTTGCAGCAATAGTTGAGGTAATAGCATCGACTATCAAAAATGAACTAGACACTGGAGCCAGCTCCGCACAGCGCCCAGATTGTTATGGTTACGAAGGTACGGCACAATCAGTGACCATAATGAAGGATCGCAGTTGACTATCCAATCTCCGCGCCTAAGCTTATGTAATGGTACAAGCAGGTCGATCCTGCGCGTCAACCATTCATAACATACATCGTGGCCAGGGGGGCTTAGACCTCTAAGCTAAGTCATTATACAGCCAGAGCTTCGAGATGACATTATCTGTGAACCAAGATCCTTAGTACCAGTGAGCTGCCTCCTCCAAGGGTGTCTTTTTATGATATACGGTAGCTTTGAGCCTGCTAGGTTGTACACTAACGTTGAGGCTCACTCGATTCATCTACTTCTCCCGTAGATATAGACAACCAATGCTTGCATCAACAACTATCTCTCATAGGGTCCAGAGTTTTGGACGACCTCATCTATGCGCAGCAGAATGGTCTTCAAAGGTACAAATGAGGGGAATTGGGATATAGAGAAGATGGGACCGTAAGAGCTTTCGATGGGCGTTCTTCTAGCGTCGAATCCTTCTTATTCTAAGTTGGAAGAAGCGGTTCGCGTGATACGGGATATGGCTGGATAACGCAAATTCAGACTATGCATAAGGGCTTGTCGCATAAGGGAATAATTCTATCGGATGTATAGTGTGGCTGACCACTGACAAAGGTTGACGGAATCGGAATCGGAATCGGATCGGACCTTAGATGCACTGTGGCATATGCCTTCTTAGTGTTTCCCGGGTCTGAGTAGCAATTCAAGCGGTTTAAAGGTCCCTTGTATCTCATGGTCACAAATTCTCCTTGCACAAACAATCTCGAATCGACAGTATCATTAGGTTGCCCTTGTTTCACCTGTCCATCAAACATCATGGCATCGAACGCAACACACATCTCTACTACTAAGGCTTACCATGACTCTAAGGAGTATGAAACTGAGGTCAACACGACAGGCTCACGTGAAGCTCATAGTGGGGAGACGTCGAGCACGCCATCTATTGCTGCTAGAAAGCCACAAACAGACGACAAAATTTACTTATCAGGTGTCAAGCTAGTGATAACAATGGGGTCGCTGGTCCTCGTTGCGTTTTTGATGTTGCTAGATACATCGATCGTTTCAACGGTATGTTGTGCCTCGTCTACAGACAATTGAACTGTGCTAATGTCCGTTTGTAGGCTATCCCAAGAATCACATCAGAGTTTCATTCGCTGGATGATGTTGGCTGGTATGGAACAGCATATATTCTGGCAAAGTAGCTCGTCCCGTTCTCGACTCGTCATAAGATTCAAGCTGACAGTGTGTGCTCTATCTAGTTGTGCTCTCCAGCCGTTGACTGGGAAAATCTACACTTTATTCAACAACAAGGTAGCTAGACTTCATGTCCCGAAAGCATAGGGTTACGTGTATTAAATTTATTTCTAGTGGTCCTTCCTCAGCTTCTTTGCTGTGTTTGAACTCGGTTCAGCTCTATGTGGTGCCGCGCAATCTTCGAAAATGCTGATCATCGGCCGCGCAGTTGCTGGCATGGGTGCTTCTGGTCTCTTGAACGGTGCATTCACCATTGTCCATGCAGCCGCGGCACCTTCAAAAGCACCTGGTAAGCCTGAAAATGCTCGACCCTGCTCCCTCTGACGTGTTGAGGCTGATTTTCCCCTAGGATTGATCGGCATCTGTATGGCGATGAGCCAGCTTGGTATCCTTTGCGGCCCTCTTGTTGGTGGCGCACTTACGCAGCATGTTTCCTGGAGATGGTGTATGGAACAAACCTGATAAAAACCCTTAGAACGAACTGACAAAACCTAGGTTTCTACATCAACCTACCATGTGGCGCTATTGTTGCAATTGCCCTTCTCTTCGTGCACCTTCCAGACCACAGCGAAAAGGTAACTCAACAATATACGATCGCCTCGCTTCTCGAAAAGCTTGATCTCATTGGATTCACTCTCTTTGCCGGCTCTGCAATCATGGTTTTGATGGCGCTTAATTGGGGAGGCACGACCTACGCTTGGAGCAACTCAACCATTATCGGGCTATTCTGTGGCTTCGTGGCGACACTGATTGCCTTCGTTCTATGGGAGATCTACAAGGGCAAGGACGCGATGATACCAATACATATGATCAAGAGGAGGGTGGTCTGGACCAGCTGTGTCAATTACGGTTGCTTTGCTGGGTCTATGCTGACGGTAACGTACTACCTCCCCATCTATTTCCAGGCTGTGCGCGGCGCAGATCCAACAATGAGTGGTGTCGATCTTCTCCCTGCAATCCTTTCTACCATGTTATTTGCCGGTCTGACTGGTGGCCTCGGTAAGAGTTTCTGGTTCTCCCACAGAAGCCTTCCTGCTGACCATGTTCTAGTGGGACGACTTGGGTATTATCTACCCTTTGGGATAGCAAGCGGTGTCTTTCTGGCGCTGGGGAATGGTCTCCTGGTCATGCTGAAGCCTAATACGCCTACTGGTCACTGGATTGGCTTCCAGATACTACACGGTATCGGACGTGGCCTAGGCATTCAAATCCCTCTGCTTGCGGTACAAAGCAACTGCGCAAAGGACGAGCTGTCACTGCTTACCGCTATTGTCGTCTTTTCACAGAACTTTGGCGGAGCAGTTTTCTTGTCTTTAGCGCAAGTCGTCTTTTCTTCAGGCTTAAGGCACAATCTCGTCGCTCGTGCTAGTAACGTTGACATACAGGCAATCATCGCAGCAGGCGCCACGAATGTACGCCGTGTAGCACCTCCTGAAGCTTTGTCCGAGGTGCTACTCTCATATAGCAATGCAGTCGACCAGACCATGTACCTCGCCATGGGTGCTGCTTGTGGAGCGTTATTGTTTGCCTCAAGCATGGGGTGGGTCAATATTAAGAAGAAGGATAGTAACCAGGCTACTATGGGAGGTGAAGAAGGCGATGTAGTAGAGGAAGAAAGGACTGCCGCAGCTGGAAAGATTTGACCTAAACTGAAATAAGGTGGTTAGATACCGAGCGGCGCACTTTACACGCTACTACAACTTTCAACTTTCATACGCATCATTGACTGAAATAATGAATAAGCTCCTGTCAGATTTGCTGGCGACACCTAATCTCTATGATCCTTAACTTTAGAGATGAATGTAGTAGGCAATGTTATGCACAAGTTCTTCACTGAATCTAGTCAGCTTCTAACCATGTACGGGTATTTTTACACTAATATCCTTAGGGAATAAGTATATAGTATTCAAATACACTCTTTCGTAGTGTATGCTGCGGGGGCTACCTCATTAAGTATCAGGCTGACCCAAAAAGATAAAAATCAGACTTATAGCGAGAAGTTTAATGTCAAGTACTGTAGCTTGTGTGTCCAGCATAAAATGTATTTCCTTAGTAGATAGGAGCCTCGTGCTCAACTCATGCTGTAAAAGCAATAGAAACACTGCGTTAACTAAAAGCAACAGAAACATTGGGTTAACTAAAAGCAAAACAAGATATTTCCGAGACTTTCATGCTGACAGCCAACTTCTGTTCACCCTATTCAGCTCAAACACCTGGACAACCAATCCCTTATGCAAAGTATAACGGGCCTGTCCCTAACAACCAATCGTGTAATCGGAAAGCTCGTGACTAAGCCAGCCGATTCAGACGCCTCTACATGCTGATGATGGAGCGAGGAAAACCATAACATCGTGTTCTCGTGTGTAGTATCTGAAATCTTGATGGTAGGTGGTGAGTCACGTCAATGCCGTATATGCACTTAGAGGCTGCGAGCCTTGTTGGCAGCCATGGCAGAGGACATAGCTGCGGCCTTGGAGCTGACGTAAGCTTGCTGGTTCTTGATGTCCTGAGTGCCGATCGGCTCGAGGTATGGGTTCTTGAAGGTGGCAGTGGATGTTGTGGCGGCTGGAGCTGTTGAAGCGTCACGCTTGTCGTTAGGGCCAAGGGTTGGGTGGGCAAAGTACGGGATGTCAGTGGCGAGGAGGAATGGGGTCATGGTAGAGGCGAAGGAGAGAGGGACAGCTTCAGCGCCTGGACCAATAGCACCAGATGGAAGAGAAGATGGGGTAGAAGTGACAGTAGCAGCCAGAATAGCAGAAGAAGCCGAGGTGACGAAGTCGATCTCCCTAGCGGGAGTCGGGGGGTGCCAGCCGAGGTGGTATGGGAAGGACTCGTTGATGAACCAGTACTTCCACCAATCAACGCGAACTAGAGGGTTTTCATCGTTATCAGGCAAGTTGAAGTCGGAGACAAGGGCGAAGATGAAACCAGCCTCAGTCTCTTGGATAGGCTTGGACTCGGTGAACCAACCAGGGAAATCGGCCTCGTTAGAGAGAGATTCGCGCTGAAGTCTAATCTGGTTCATCTCGGCGTAGCCAAAGTGAGTCTGGCCTGCAACAACATCGAGAGAAGTCTCGAAGGTGCTGAGGTCGAAGTTTCTGTTGTCGACAATCTGGTTGAAGTTGGAGACACCCTGTTTATAGTCCTTACGGGAGAAGGAGTGGTCGTGCTCGAAAGCGTGCGGCTCAGAGAGCAGAGTAAGGTTGACAAGGGTGTCGCCACAATCTTTGCCGGTAACGTACTCGCAAACGACAAAAGCATTGGTTAAAGCAAGCTCGATGACGGAATTGCCAATACCCATGTGTTGAAGGAAAGCATCCTGGAGATTTTCCTTAGTGATAGCACGGCCATTGTGAGGAATGTAGCCGTGGTTGGCAAGGGCGTTCAGAGCAGGGCAAGGAGCACGGGAGTCGTGTGGGCCTGGGTGAACGTATGGTTTGGTATGGTTGTCGTAAGGGTAACCAATGCCAGAGTTGGGCTCCTGACGCAACTGGAGCCAGTGAGGGAGAGCCGCAGCTGCTCCAACGAGGGGAAGGATTCTGGAGAACATAGCGAATGAAATGTCTGAGAATTGGAAATTCAAAGACTGAAGTAAACCACCGATGAAGAGGCTTGTTGCAAGCTGGATGCTTTGGAGGGTTGAAAGACTTGATGGATGATGAGGAGAATATTGGATCCAGGACCGAAGGAGTGCCCATACTTATATCAATTGAAAGATGATCCGTCTTGGTTTTGCAAATGTAAATATTTCATTCATTGAGTAGCAGCGTACCCACGTCCGTGTCGACAGAAGCGCTAGGGCCGAGAGACAGTTCCAGTGGGTAGTCTGCTGCAAGTCAGATAACTCTACAGAGAGGACTAGCTAGGTGGGAGGTCAGCTGAATCGTATGACCGTTTGTTGGATTGGATACCAGCTCTGGTCGTTAGTGATCAGTATAGGCTACCGAAGCGACACAATCAGTAAACTGAAATGATGATTACCATACGCACCTTGTTAATCTTCCATTCAATACACCTGCAGCTGTGGGAAAGTACACCCAGTACCAGTAGCATCCGAATAGAAGTGGAAAGCGCAGGATTTAGTGACGGTATGAGCGGACTGGAACTTATCCAGGCCATTATTGCTCTCTTTACTAGGTCAGGTCAGTACAGCTAGGCTGTAAAACGACGGTAATCGTTGCCCAACACGACTCAGACCAGCGGCTCGAACATACGAGATTGCAAAACCCAGCAGTGCACACAACATATGCTGCACAAGAAAGGACCGCACGCTTGTCGAATTTGCATTTCTTCCCGGGCTCAGACAACGCAAAGTGATGCGATGACATGCTATACGAGTGGAGCAGATGAAGGATCTCATAAGTGGGCTGAAGGATTCCTGTTAGCATCGTCGACTTGCTACTCTATTGCGTTATACTATACCCAGGGGTGAGATATTACTTTATTCTGCTGTGTTGCGATGTCTCTCCACGGCCCGCCCTGCCGAGCGACCGCCAGGAACGTGAACATGGACAGGCGCAAGCACAAGCACAAGCACAGGGACAGGCATAGGCACAGGCACAGGGATATGCATAAGATGACACTGAGCCACGCCCGGACCATTTGGATCGCAGGCTGCGATTTGTGATCCCAACCTCTGTTTTCCCAGCCCATTTTTAAGCACGGTCAGATATTTTGAGGCATGTCCTGAGATTACCTTTGGTCCTATCCAATAAGCTGCACGATCTGGCCGGCTCTCATATGGCTCGGGCCGAAGCAATAGAGTCTCATCTTTATGTTCACTCATCGACATGAGTGGCGACTGTAGCATCTCGTGATGACTTATACTGCATCCATCTCTGAGTATAAGTTGTCAAGAGGACAGTTCTCCCCAAGAAGGTGACTGGGAATTTGGCCGGACAACCGACGGCACCAGTATGGAAGTGGCTAGTAGAAGGCAATTCTGGCTAGTCCCGTCTACGCTCACTAGATCAGTTTTGGAGCCCTGGATGCATGCTGGTCCAATCACAAACTTGCTTACCCACGCTAGAATCATCGTCGAGGTCATCTTCGGAATGCATTGACAGTCGATCTAAAATGTCAGCTACTGCACTGTCCTATATCTACGAGAACTTCGAAAGGGTAACGGATGCTAGTGCCTGCAGCTTCGTGGTTCGTGACTATAATAATTACGGTGGAGGTGCTTACTAGCCTACATATACTGTTGCCTTGTTTTAAGGTTATAATAGACACCAGTCAATCCTGAAAGACCAGGGCTGGCTTTTCACGAGGCTTTATGCCCCACAGCGACCTCAGAAGTCGTACTATTCATTGCGAAACGTAGAATAGTCATCATACCCCAAGGTCGCAACTTTTATACTGTCCATAGATGAAAAGCGGTGTATGTTCCCGAAAGGTTCTACGTGTTTCTTGGCTCGTGCCTCACACACTTAATCGTGATGTCCCACAAGATCTGATCTAGCTTGTGTTTGTGTTAAACCCTCCCTCTGATGGGGACAACCGCTGCCGATTAGAGGCTCAACCCGATTTCATTCGGCTTGTAGGAGAGACAGTCCAAAACTCACCCCACACGTGTAGGTCTATGGTTCGTGAGATTAGCAGCCCAGCTCTCCGTGGGTTAGAGGGAACAGGTGGGTCCATTGTACTAAACAACGCCTAGGTAGAATACGAATGAGTGCCTTCGTAGCATGCTACTGCCATCTCCAATCTCGAGTGGCTACTCTGGAGGAACGTCAGAGTGGCGTTAAGCCAGAGAGAAGTTTGGCTACTGTCAGGTACTAGAGCTCACGTAATCCAGTTCCTTCTACATAAAAATAGCGAAAGGCGGTGAAAGGCGGCGATAGGCTGGAGAAGGATTGCTTGCTTATTAACACTGATCACAACCTGATGTCTCCAATTAAAACGTACTTCTCCTTCTATACTTGGGCTGTTGGTAGTCTTTTAGTATGTCGAGTGACACAAATGACGGCTTAATTATCAGTAGCGATTGCTTATGACTTATTTAGTTGACCTGTCGACTCAGTATGCACGCCAAGATTTTGGAGCCGTCAGCCTAGTTTGCTTCGCTTCCCCAGCCTGGCAACAGATCACTTGACATTTCAATCACGAGCGCTTTTAGTAGGTGTAGATCACAGTTTACCTATTGCGGTCTTTCTACAGGTCCAATGGCTTACACTTTAGACATATAATGGTCCACCCACTGCCCACCGTTACTCTTGTTAAGCGCCATGCTAGGCAGTTCTGTCTGTCTCGGTGTTTCTGCCGGTCTTGAACTTTCTACAAACATGGCCATTCCTGACGGTGCTGGCCCCAAATGCGCAATTGTTGTTGCACGGTGCGATCAGGATATGACCCTAGGCAGGTAGCACCTTCCATCTACATGCAAGCGTGATACATCTCTTCATTGAACAAGACGTGCATGTAATCCTTCCTTTGTCCTTTTTGTGGCCCTTCCTAGCCTTTTCAATCGTGCAATCCTGATTTTTCAATTGGCTTTACTTCTGCTGAGGTATTACTTTCTGTGGAAAGCAGAATCCTGAACTCTAATTGCTTGTAAGAGGTCAAAGATGAGAAATTCGCAAATAAAATCACCGTCTTCCTTCATTCATCCTTCGGCTTATTATTCGCTAATGGGGCCGTGAAAGTGACGTTCTCAGCCTGTCGCTTGATGATTTACCCGCAGCTCCCCGCTGTTCAAGAGTAGAAAGCGAGGCTAGACAAGTCACCCGCATCTTACCATCCTTCCATCCGCTAGAAGGTCTAGAAGGGCACGACCCTTTCAACTACACACACATCCAATAGTTCGGCGGGCATTACCCGTTCTCATACCCTCACCATGAAGCACCCTAGGAGTTGAGTGCGGTCAGTGTGACCTTTCTGGCTGCTAAGAAGCTCTCCCAACTCCTTGCTCCCGACCTAGTCCATTTTAAGGGCTCTACTGTCAGTCTCACGAGCTCGTGGGCGCTACTGACATACCCTCTGTCTCCACTCCCGCTCCCAATCTCACTTATATGGACTCTGCCTGCGAGGTCCTCGTTCTCCATTCGTACGTAAGAACAGAACAGCGTCACGACACGCATCAAATCGCATAGGATGGTGAAGCCAAGTGGTCAGACTGAGATAGGGGTATTGACTTTGTGGCTTGATGGTCTGATCGCGCCGTGACCGTCAGGATCGCGAGACTGTAAACGCTATCCTCCTATGAGAGCAGTAGGTACAAGCACTTGGTCCTACCAGGTTTGGAAAGAAGTCAGCGATTATGTCTAGGAGACAATTGGCCGGACAAAGGATAGACGGGAATCCGTTTTCAGCGAGTGTGAATTGGATAGGGCGGCAAAGCTACAAACGAAAAAATGGGCCAAGGCCCAGGCCTGCTCCAGCGCTGCAGCATTGGTACACGTGTTCATAAGGTCGAACCCGTAGCATTAGATCAGCTGTCAAAGACAACTAATCAGAAATCAGCTCGGCGCAACCCGTAGCTTGAAGGCTCAGGTGCTACGAGTAGGAGTGTAAGTAATGTTTTAGAATGCTCAAGGTATCTTTCAGTGAACGCCTGTAACAGAGGGCAAAATAACGGTGATATTGCAGAAACCGCCCAACGGCCGATCCCGTGAGGGTGTGTCACGTGACTGCCAAGCCCCCCGTGCGGCGCAGGCTTGTAGGGCACAGCCACAGTGGGCTGGACATCTTATCAGACGCGCTGCAGCTTGGCAGCAAACGTTGTCTGCATCCTGGCTTCAGTCAGATACAAGCCTTTCTCGCATCAGTTATTGTGCTTTCCGCCGGCTGTCCAGCGGCAACGCAGCAATGGACGGTAAAACCGCTCACCCGGGGCTGTCGACCAGGAAGCGAGAGAGACAACAATACTCATGCCAGTTCTGCAGGCAGAAAAAGTTACGCCCTCACCCACTTTCCCGCCGTATCTCTAGTCTCATAGCGTTTTAGATTGAAATGCGACCGCACCCAGCCATGCGCCAACTGTACCAAGCGCGGCCTGCAATCATCATGCCGCTTCATGAGCTCGACCCCGGAGGAGCAGGCGCCAGCAAACGTAGCCCATCGCATGAGAAGCAGAATTCGACACCTTGAGACCCTCGTGCGCTCGATGAGGGATGGAACGCATCAGGATACGGCCCCAGGCACCAACTCTGATGAAATACCCCTGGCCGCCCAGCAACCTGGCGGGGCGAGACCAGACCCACGGATGGATGGAGCTGCCGGGCGGATGCATCGTCTGGGCTTCCAGACGAGCTACTTCTCCGACGAACATTGGGAGGCAATCCTCGAAGACGTACGTTAATGACGCCGACCTGGCAGTGCGCGATCCACGGAAGCCACGCATTGGGACTTGTCGCTTACGAAATCCAATAGATTGCCGAGGTTAAAGACTTCTTTGAGGAACATGGCGATAATGGACAACGTAGCGGAGAAGATCTTACACCCGACAGTGGGCCAGAGCTATTGTGCCCAACCTTTGACTTGCCGACGAGGGAAGATCTTCTCAGCTCTGTGCCTGAGCGGCCAGTCGTAGACCGACTTGTATATCGCTACTTCAACGCCATGGGGCCATTCACAGGTGGGGAGAATCACTACGACAATCTGGTACGCTTGACAACTGACCAGATCGCAGTCTTGCTACACACTACGACATTTCAGAAAGAAGTAGGATGGCCCCAATCCTTTGGGTCTAGTAGACTAACACTTGATAGTATGATCAGTTCTGGGACGACCCAATGGCCACATCCACTACCTGGATCGGCCTCTTGTATGGCATGATGTGCACATCGACCCTAGTTTCTCTTCCAACAGAGACTACAGCGCCGGAAACTTCAGTTCAAATACGGAGCACTGCCTTGCTCTACAAACACAAGGCGGTGCAATGCCTGAGAGTGTCTAATTATACAGAGCCCGGCCCGTACACCCTGGAAGCCCTTGTAGAATACCTGTCCAATGAGTTCATCCTGAACCGTGGGTCACTGGTCGGCCTCTGGCTAATCTTCGGGAACATCATGCGCCTGGCTCTTCGAATGGGCTATCACCGCGATCCCAGCCACTATCCCGAGATCTCCCCGTTCGATGGGGAGATGCGACGGCGCGTATGGGCCACTCTGATGCCATTGGATATACTCTCCTCTAGCCAAATTGGTCTTCCCTCGATGGTAAAACTGTCCTTGGTAGACACCGAATCTCCGCGAAACCTATTGGATCAGGACTTCGACAGGAACACAACGACGCTGCCACCAGCCCGGCCCTCTAGCGAGCTGACACCAGTCTCCTACACTATCATCAAAGCAAAAATAGGCGCAGTTTTCGGTCGGATTTTGGACTTGACCAGTTCAGCACGACCTGTCCTATATGGGAACGTCATGGAAATGGAACAAACACTGCTGGAGACTCATGCAGGAATGCCCCCGGGGTTGACAATGCGCCCAATTCAGAGTTCCATCGTGGATGCTCCGAGCCTTATCATGAAGAGGTTCAACCTGGACTTGCTATATCAAAAGGCTCGCTGCATTCTTCACCGAAAGTTCATGGTCCTGGCCTGGACCGATGTCCAGTACACTGCCTCCCGGCAGTTGTGCGTCCAGGCCGCCCTGCAGATTCTTCAGCACCAAAACACGGTTCATCAGGAGACAAAACCTGGCGGTGTTTTGGAGTCCGATAAATGGATGGTGTCGGCTCTCACAACTCATGATTTCTTGCTCGCTGCTATGATCCTGTGTCTTGATGTGGACCACCGGCGACGCCCTCGAGGTCGGTCTGAGGAGCCCGGACATGGTTACCCCCAGGAACTTGTTGGGCCACAGGAGAATGACCTGCTGCAAGCCTTGGAGACTTCGCGTGTAATTTGGCACGCTTCCAGTCACGCATCTGCCGAGGCTGCCAGGGCGTTCCAGATCCTTAGCATCATTCTGGGGAAGCTGGGTCCTAGCGCTAAGTGGCTCTCCGACGAAGGAAAAGGCCAGGCGAAGGACCTGACACAAGCAATGAATCTCCCAGCTCAAGGTATTTTTACTGTTCACTCCCGTTGAATGATGCTCTGACTGTAATGGTAGATGTCTTGAACTGGCCGGATCAAGCAGCCGTGCCATTTCCTGAGGCAGCGACCGAGCTGGTTCCTTTACGACATAATATTTCCCGCGCAACTGATTCTAACAACTGCTTGGTCACCTCTCCAGAGCGAAGCATTGAGGGAATTATGGATCTTGATGAAGGAATTGACTGGGTAAGCCCCTTCGAGTTGCATAGAGCCTAGGGATCGAGCCCCCTCGGCCACGAACGTGTCTCTAACTTTCTTATAGAACTGGTACGATGATGTAGTGAATTTTCATGTAGCAGGTGGAAACAGTCAATGAACCATGGTTTCCGGAAGGGCCCCAGGGGCGGTACTCGGAGTTACCGAGAGAAAGCTGAAGTGACAGCAGCTACAGGAATGTCGTAGGCACTCACCCCGTACGGTCAACGTTCGGCCTCTACAGGCAGAAGCAGGATATTTATTAGTGATGCAGCCCTTCTGAGCTAGTAACAATGTCGCTAACAGCAGTCAAAAAAAAAGCAATATTGTACTTACCATGATGGATGCCCTTCAGGGCGACAGTTAGTAAGTGAGTGAACGCGAAGAAATTCATATATCACCTCATTTCTGCTTAGCTGCCACAGAACCCTAAGCGCTTTTGAGTCCGTGAACGATCATATACGTGCTACTGATGCTCGTGCCGACATATTCGTAGACGGATCAATGGGGAGGTAGCATATTCATCAGTGGGTCATAGCCCGGCCCGGAGATTAGGACTGCAAAACCGGCACTCGAATTAGCAGTGGATGCTCCGGGGCTCCGGGGCACCGGCCATTCCAAGACAGCAGTGCGCTAGTGATAAGTGGGCGGGGACATAATACTTCCCGAGACCCTGTAGACCCGGATAGTCTAAGCCTGATGACGGCTCACCGCCAGAAAACCAAAACACTTTGATCCAGACATTTGAAATGGCAGCGGCAGCTGTAAATGACTATAGAGAATAATGGTTTCAATCCGTTGGTGTTCGTTGTGAGTGCAAGGTTCATCACTTGGTTTTGTTGCAAAAGAATCGTCGTCTGGGGGAAGCTCGCCGTTAAAGCCTCACTGTTGGTTGACTCGTCTTGTACAGGGCAAGTATTATAATGAAATTTTTTTTTTAGATATTTAATATATAGTCAATCTTCAAGCTGAAAGCAGCTTCGGGGTTATTAGTCTACGGTCGTGTCTTCGTCTGGCCATCCTGGTCACCCGAGACGTTTCAGCTGCTCCTCTCCCAGCTGCCATAGCCGCGCATTCCCCTCAGTGTCGTTGATCCATTTGTCCGCGCGCTGGCTCAGCTTTCCAACTGGCGTGAAATACTTCCCCTGCCCTCGCACTGGTGCCTTCGGACTTGTAGCGCAGAACAGCGAATTGAGCGCTGCATATAGCGGCGTGTCGCCAGGTCCGATCTTCATCGCGAACCGCACGATCGCTCCAAGAACGGTGGGGTCGTGTTGTTGAAGATTAGATTTGACGATGCCTGGATGGAGAGAGTACGCAGTAACACCTGTGCCAGGGAATGTGTTAGTGCCTAGGAGGTCCCATGAGACTGCTGACAACTTACCTTGCGAGCTGTAGCGATCATTTAGCTCTTTCGCGTCACGGATGCTACCTTGTTTTGAGTGCCCGTATCGCTTCCTATTCGAAGGCTTGGTGAGCAGCGGCGATTTTCAGTTGTCTGGCGCCTTGATTGACTTACCACAGCTCCATTATCCCCTTAGTTGAAGTCATGTTGACATCATCCCATTGTATAGTGTCGGGGCCTCCAAATGCTGCGTCACTGGATACATTGACGATCCTAACACGATCTTTGGTACCCCGGGCCGACGCAGTCGACAACAGAAGTGGCATAAGACTGGAAGCGAGGACATGCGGCGCGAGATAATTGACTTGCCACTGAGTCTCAAAACCATCGCCGGTCAGACTGTAGGGGACGGTCATGACCTGATCGAGGAGGGTTAGTTCCGCAAACATACACAACCTGCAGACAGTAAGGAAAACTTACACCAGCATTGTTGATCAGAAGGTCTAAGTGGCTCTCCAGTGTCATAAACCTTGCAGCGGCTGCCTTGACTGTTTTCAGGTCCTGCAGGTCCATCTGAAGGAAGTGTAGATCGAGCGTCTTTCCGTTGGCTGCTTGCGACATTCGACGTATTGCTTGCTGCACTCGCTCCTGGGACCGACCGGCGACATATACACGAGCATTGCGAAGAGCAAGTTGATTGACCGTTTCATAGCCGATGCCCGAGTTTCCTGTAATAGAATGGGCACGGTCAGCTTATTGCTGGCATAGACGCCCAGCAAGCCCGCCCACTCACCTCCCGTGACAATAGCGACGTAACCGGCCAGATCGGGCATGTCCTTTTCCGAGAATTCGGGCTCTTTCGAGTGCATGGTGGGCAATGGTACAAAAGCAAGTGAAATTGTCAATAGAATAGAGCACAGTCAGAAGAAACTGAACGTGGATTTGGTTTGAAGTTCTATCTGCCTACCGGCAAGTGTTATTTAAAGCCTTCTTTGAGGCCCGGAGGAAAGTTAGCCAAATCCGGCGCTGGCCCCGGAGCTCCGGAGACAGGACTAGGGATCTTTGCCAGCTCGGACGGGAGATGCTAATTCCAGCACATCTCCATCTGCTTCTAGCATTCACGGAGAGACCCTACTCTAGTATTCTATAGGGAATCGCGTCGCGATTCCGATTTTCCCCTATATTCCCCTAACCGAAATATTCCACTCCAATGAGCCCCTATTGAGGTCAGCTTTAGGCGAATATTTCATCACATCTCCGAGAACATCTAAGGCTGATACCCCTATTAGAGTTACCCTATTAGAGTCACGCCAACTTTTCAGTATAATGTTGTAAAGCCAGTATGTTATAGAGTAAAGTCATCTAATCTGAAGTTATATAGACAGTATAGGGAGAAAACATATAGGGAAGGTTAGTCTAGTAGGCGGAATCGGCTTAAGGTTAGAACTGTTCTACATCTTTAGAATATAAAAATTATATTACTAGAATTGTTAGCTAATTCTTATTTTAGATCTATTTTTATTATATCTATACCTCTTCTATAGTATTTAATATTTATAATTTAAAATAGGATATTCCTAATATATTCTATCTAAGTCCTCTAATGTTTAGGGCTTTTATATACTAGACCTATTATAGTACTACTAATCCGTCTACTAACTCCCTATAGTCGTAGGCGTAATACCTAATTAGGCTATATCAACATCTATACTACTACTATAGTTACTACCCGTAGTTATAGGCGTAATACCTAATTAGGCTATATTAACATCTACGCTACTACTATACTTACTACCTATAGTTATAGGCATACTACCTAATTAGGCTATATTAACATCTACGCTACTATTATACTTACTACCCGTAGTTATAGGCGTAATACCTAATTAGGCTATATTAACATCTACGCTACTACTATACTTACTACCTATGCTTATAGGCGGGCTTCTTAATTAGGCTATAGGGATATCTATACTACTACTATACTAACTACCTATAGTTATTAGTATATTGTCTAAGTAGGTTATATTCTAACTTACGCTCTATACTAATATAGATCTTATAATTACCCCTAGAAATAGAAAAATAGACGACTAATTAGTAAAGGGATCCTTACTATTATAAAAGCGTTAACCCTCTATAAAAGTAGTAATTATATTATATAAAAAGCTATAAAAGTGGAAGATATATTATAAAAAGGGATATTATAAAAAAGGATGTTATAAGAGTAGTAGAACTAATTCCTACTCCTTTTATAAGCTACGCCTATATAGTAAAGGTATAGAGTAGGCTTTACGCCTACTTAGAAGTATAGCTCTTTCTATACTAACTACCCTTTACTAGCTCCTAGTAGACTTAGCGCCGGCTAGGCGCTACCCTATTATAATAAGAGAAATAATAAAGTACTATTATATTATATAAAAAGCCGTAAAAGTGGAGGAAATATTACGAAAAAGGATAATATAAAAAAGGATGCCTAGGTAACTAGTAGAAGGACGTCCGTTATTAAGGGCGGACCTAGTATAGGTACTATATTAGGCCTAGTATCCTAGTGTTCTACCTAATTAGGGTTAAAATAGTAGTAGGTTATTAATAAGGTAGAAGTATAGAACCGAGTTAGAATAATATTAGGTAGTTAACTAAATATTACTATTACTTTATAATATAAGTTAAGTACGAGGCTCCTATCTACTAAGGAAATAAGGTCCTATCTATATAGTTATCTAATTCTTAATAAGTATAGGTAATTACTATAATTACTAGGTGACTAAGGTGATTAAGGTAATCCTAATTACTTTATTATAAAGTGATTACCTTATAATTAGGCTTCCGAGCTATAATCACTTTACTACACGTAGCTATAGGTTAGGCTATACTACTCTAATTAGTTTATAACTTAACCAATCTTATGTTACGGGTTCGACCATAACATCAACACAAGATTAGGTATCAATAAGGAGCGTATAGCAGATTATATATAGAAGACTTTAAAGTTTAGGGCATTATTGTTAGTGTTAATATATATTACTAGTAGACAACCGGTAGGAGGGCCGGAGATTTTAAGCATATACTACCGAAATACTAGCTAAGGAGGCTATCGAAACTTATTTATTAAGGATAGTTTAGTAGTATTTGTTACCTAATATAGTAAGTAGTATATAGCTAGTAGCGATGTTAAGATCATCTATTAATATTTACTACGTGAAGTAGGTAAGATCGTAGTATAGTATTTATAGCTAGTATTATTATATATAGAGTAAATAGAGGTAATAGTATAGTAGAAGGAGTAGATATTATTATATTTATAGCCCGTAGACGTCGATAGGCGGAAGTAGACTATAGACTAGATAACTAATACTATAAAGTAAGCTAGTATAGTAGGAATAGGTAAAGTGATTAGTATACATACTTATCGAGAGATTATAATTACTATTAGCCGAGAATAGGTATAAGGGTTAACCTAATTCTAGCGAGATAAGGATAAGGAGAATGCTAAGTAGCAGTAAGAGAACATCATAGCCAACACAGCTGTTAAGGGCAGACCTATAGTACTTTGTATCAGAGGCCTATAGTCCTAGTGTTCTACCTGATTAGGATTAAACCGTGAAGTGAAGAGTATAACAAGTCTGGAATACTGGAACGTCTTGATCGTGTAGGTAGTTAACCAAATGTTACCATTGAATCCATAATATGAGTTGAGCACGAGGCTCCTATCTACTAAGGAAATGCTGTCCTATCTATATAGACGTCTCGTCCTCAATAAGTGTAGTTGCTCTCTCCGATCTCTAAGAGAGCGTGAGAGCGGTTAGTCATACTCTCTCTAAATACCTAGAGATCATCCGAGATGCTCTCCCTTAATCTCTAGAAAGCACTTAGGGTGCTCTCTAGGTCACGTGACCTATACGTGTCCTACAGCTGCGGGTTAGGCCGAGCTGTGTCATGTTGCGGGTGCGACCGTAACAGTTGTGCTGTACTTCTACTTCAACTTCCACGACTCTAGTAAGCAGACATTAGAGAACATAGTACGGACATTGATATTCCAGCTCTATCAGTAGACTCAACCATCTCGAAAGTTGCTAGATCAGCTATACGACTCTTATAGTGGTAGTAGCGAGCAACCGAAACAGCATAAACTTCTAGCTACCTTTCACGGGATACTAAACACCATTAACGGAGCAAAGATTGTAATTAACGCACTAGATAAATATAAGACAAAGAAAGAAGTCTTTAGCTAGTTAGCAAAGCCGCGGGCTAGGTAAGTACAATTCTTTCTCACTAGCCGAAAGGAAGACATTATAGAACTGTCACTCGGAAAGCGGATCGTAGATGATTCAATCGTGCCTATAAGACAAGAGCCTATAGATGAAGATATTCGAGCGTTGGTCCGTAGTGAGATAGCAAGCGATAATATTGAACTACGAAGATGGCGGGACCACTAGGAAGTACGTGAAAAGATCGAGCGTAAACTTACGGAAAAAGCGAGCGGTATGCTAGTTTCTCTAGTTTTTTCGACCTAGTTATAAATTAAATGATTCTAAGCTAACATTTGCTAAAGTTCCGATGGGCTGTCTACCTAAAGGAATAAGAACGCCGATTTGCGCTGTTTACCCTTACCGCGCAATCCGTACGGCGCAATCCAGGAAATCCAGCGCAATCCAGGAAACCTCCTAAGAGCCTAGCAGCGTGGTCCTCTACCATACGATAGTAGCCTCTCAGACACATCCGGACGCAAGCCGGTCCCTAGGTGAGGCATAAGTCGGCGGCCGTAGGTATAGCGGATGTGTAGGGCATCTATGTCGAGCCCAGGTTCGGCCTCTTGGTCTATAAGCTGCACCGCTACGGCGTCGGCCTAGACGAGGTAGCTATGAAGCGACGTCTGCGAGGGAACTAGCACCACTGTAGAGGTAAGCTGCTCGCCGAGGCTGTAAAGGCGCTAGCAGAGCTGCCTCTAAAGTCCCGCGATGAATTGGACGATGCCCACCCATCGACCGAGGCGCAACCGATCCCAGCGATCCCCCATCTAGAAACACACGAGGGCTAGGGCTGCCGGCTGTGTAGGTACGACTTCTTAACTGTGAGCAGAGAGCGTTTAAGCCGCCACGTCTCTAAAGTGCACCGTATGAAGGCGAGCAGCCACAGCGACTATCAGCCGCTGTTGGCGGAATGCCGACTAAAGACGTTCTTCTCTATGACTGGCGACATTCGATACTTCCGCGTCGCTTCGAGTCCCCCCAGGAACGGCGGACGCGGCGGCCGGCAGCGGGCACAGCGACCAAGCAGTGCAATTCTTACATCGCGCTCGATCGCAGCGGCGAGAGCACCAGTCCTTAGGTGCTGCAGTAGAGAACGTCAACCCGGACCCTACATCCGAAGGCGCCGGGACAGAGCTGTGGATGAAGAAGCTTAGCGTAGACAAGCATGTCGCTGGGCTACATAAGGACGAGATGGCGATTTCATACAGACCATCGGAGGCTGAAGACGACAGCGCGTTGAGCGACCTGCGCTAGGCGAGCGGGAGGTTGCTGCGCGAGACGTGGCAGCAGTGCCAACGGGGGTGGCGCCGCATCAACGCATGACGCAGCCCTAGGCGGCCAGGATCAGCAGTTTCTGGCGCGCGGCCAACCTAGAGGGTAAAGTCATAAGTCGAAAGGAGTCCAGGGGAGTCAAGGGTGGTCGAGGGGACGAGTCGAGGGTAGGGAGAAGAGCGAGTTGAAGAGAGTCGAGGAGAGTCGAACAGAGTCGAGGGTAGTCGAGTGGAGTTAAGGGCATTGATTTATGTACAGAAGTCGAATGGAGCTAAGGACAGTTAACTAGAGTACTAAAGGGTAGGCTGCATAGGACGATACCGTACTAGGTTCGATACTATATTTACGAAGGTCAGATAGAATAGGGAAAGCTACATAAGCTAGAATATAAGATAGTAATCTAAGTTGTAAAGGCAGATACAGAAAAGTAAGAATCATCTTCAAGTTTTCTTTTCAATAATAGAGTAGATGATTGTATACCTTATATAATATTAGAAATACTTAGCATCATACCAATTTACAAGTGGAGGGAGGTCTAGCAGCCTAGTCTTTATATAGAATAGGTTGCGGAGGAGAAGGGCGTTAGAAGAGAAGGGGTTTTAGCGAGCTTACAGAGGACTAGAAGGCAACAGCGAACACAGGATAACTATAGAGGAATCAGACAATAGTACAAGGCATAACGAACGACAGACGAGAGTTCCCCTGAAAAAGACAGTCTGTACCATATGCGTGAATGCCGTTCAGGCCAACAGGAATAGTATGAGGTATCGATTTGTGTGGAGCCTTGTACCAATTAGAACGGACGGTCGCCGTGGCTAATCCTCATTAGACTTTATTACGCAAAGTTGATCTGCGTTGCCTCGGGATTGATGTAGCGACTGTTGCCTGGCTACGCGCTCAGCATCCTATTGCCGTCGGAGGTCGCACATTCGTTGCAACAGTTCCTAGTTTGCCTCGTCGCCCAGGTTGGTGTAGTCTTGCAAGTCGATTTCTCTTTTCACAACTGGCTTGCTGCGGCAGATACCCTATCAGCCTAGGCGTGTTCGGACTGAGTGGTAATTGCGTTACGAATGAACTTTGCTCCAGCATAGTGCAGGATCACTACGCAAGGTACTAACGGAAGCTAGATTTCTATCAACAAAAGACTACAAGAGCCAACACTAACGGAAGCACGATATTTCCAAGATAACACAACGCATTACACTCATTTATGTGGCTCTTCTTAGCTAGATCGGGTCATGCTGCGCTATGCTTATGGATATACAGCCACAGTCCTTTACTTGCCTATAATTTGGCCTTTTCCAATCTTCCTGCCCGGCAGCTCAGTTGATGAACCGTAGCAATTCTTGAACTGTTCCAGCTTATTGTCCGCCCGATAATCGTGTTAATTACAGCCGTTTGGTCTAATGCTTATGCACACGTTATGGACAATTCTCTTCCCCCTGTTGAATAGATCGAAGACCGCTGTAATTCGTCTCCACTGACGGCGTCGCCGACGACCATGCCTGATACGCTTTCCATAGTATCGATGGCTATGCCCCTTTTAACGGCCTGCGAGCCGCCTGCCCATCTTACGCAACCCGGACTGCCCCTTGCGCATGTTGCCGGCCTCGAAAGCATCATGATGGTGTCCTCCGCGCTATCCACTATTCTAGACAGCATCCCGAGTGCGGTGGCTTGCACCTTGTGCTTAGTGTCGAGATGCCATCCATTGTTGATCCACTGGTATATGTATCTGAACCTCTTCACCTTGTCCTGGACTAGTTGTGATTCCTCGTCGCACATGCTCTGGTAGGACGCAGCTATATCGTCCATACAGCCGTCGGTATATTGGCACAGCCTCCCAGACGCGAGGTCTAGTACTGCTAGCTTCTCCCACATATCCACGCTCATGGTTCCGTTGTATTCCGAGAACGATGGGGTTTGTAGGGTATTGTAAGATAGGTCATCCCAACTGTTGAGTCCTGGCATGAGGTCGATGTTCGTAACGTTCAGAGACACGTCGTATTTGCCTTGCTCGATTTGAGTAGCGACTATGGCGTAGTTGGCGCTTGCCTGGCTAAATAGCAGCATTGCTGCTACCCAGCACATGCTTCCAGACTACAGATTTGGCATATTTAGGATCAAGCCTGTAATACACGTAGTCTGTCGCTAAGAATGCTACCACGACTACCGCGACTGTAGTTGGTGTTGCGCGTAGGGGCCCGTTAGCCATGGAAAGAGTCGAACGCTCTTAGAGTTTAGAGATGGTAGGTAGGTAGTAAGGAGTGGGCGTCAAGATGCTTAAAGAAAGATACATGTAGGAGGAAGGATCCGTTGTTTATTCTTATACTTCCGAGATTGCTCTAGCCTCGCTTAGTGGCGGAAGTCAATTATTGCCACATTTGTACTAGCTCCAAGCTGCAGTATATCACATGGCGTTGTTACTGTGCGATGACTTCTGCTAGCCTTCTGCGCACATGTGCATTGACTATATAGTATCCGAAAGCGACGGTGAATATAACAGAAATATTCTAGAACTCCGGTATATCAAAATGTTTAGAGGCAAAGGGTTTTAGAGTCAATCGGTATATCGATTGAAAGGTCATTTATTATGCCGGCTCCTCTTTATTATTTGCTGAAGGGGTAGAGTCACTCATCGGAGGTGTATATATACACTTGAATTATATTACGACATGACTGTAATTTTAAGACGCGTAAGAGCAATCTCTATAAGGAATGGGCTGCGACATGGAGGGTAAGCTAGCGAATGTACATGAGAAGATTGAACCAAACTCTAATGCACTTCGCCTGTCAGCAATACTAAATAGATAACATCATATAAGCCAGGCCCCAAGCCTTTCGTACGCTGCCAATTCATGGCTTAGACCTCAGCACGAAATAAGAAACAGGGACAGAGAACAATCGCTTGAGCGATGAATGGCAACGCATCTAATGGGACATGGTCCGGCGTTATTAGGAGGATACAGCACAGCACTAGGGTGGAGGACACGGTACGGCACTATTGTGGAGGACACGGCACGGTACTATTGTGGAGGACACGGCACGGCACTATTATGGGTGACACGGCACGGCGCTGTTGTGGAGAACACGGCACGGAGCTGTTGTTGGGGACACGCAAGGGTCTGGGCAAATAGACGTGGCCGACGAAGGTGTCTCTAGCAGTGCGGAAGCTCCCCGTTTGACCGGCCATAATTGACTTTCATAGAGCCTTAACAGCACGGCGCTATTGTTTGGGGATACGGCACGGTATGACATTGTTGGACAAGACGGCACGTTATGATATGTAGAGAGGGTATAGTATAGCAAAATATCGTCCACTCGATATATAGGGTAGGTGATTGATCTAGCGAGCCGACTATAGTCACATGCAAGGCTGCTTCATTGCATAATCAAGGCAATAGATCGACGGACTCCCGTACCTCGTGCTAGATGTATGAATTAGGGTGCGTTCGGTAGCTCCAGTTCGGAGCTCCAGTTCCAGTTGGAACCGGCAACTGGCGGATCGTTCGCTTCCACCAGTTCCAAACTGCTCCGTTTGACCTCCATTTCGCTTATTGATTAGATCTGCCTATTGAGGCAACAACTAGAACTCATTAGGAAGCGCCACCACCAGTTGGAAACGGCTGATCCGGACCAACCGTTTCCAACTAGTGGTGGAGCTTAGTAAATCCACTCCGAATTCGAGTCGCGCTCTACGTAGCTATCTAGCTCGTAGAGGGCAACTCGTAGAACGTAGAACGTAGAACGTAGAGCGCAGAGCGTAGAGCGTAGAGCGCAGAGCGTAGAACACTATCTGACTCTCGCTGTAGAGTTTTCCAAATTCGCTAATTGGCTGGAATCGTGCGGGAGCTGCCGCGTCAACTACGTAGAAGCGATTCTGATGCCAATTCGCACGATTCCGAGGTGTTTTTAATTACCTTGAAGATCTAACTATAGTATCCTGTGGATTTGCGGCAAATCCTTTACTTTCCCCAGGTATTTTAGAAACTGGGCCTACGTTAATATAATTATAGACCGTAAAACCTTTATAGCAATTCCTTTATTTCTTATTAGCTTATTAGACTACACCTCTAGACTAGTACATAGCTAAAACAATATCGCTAGAAGATAATAATACTATATTCATTAAGAGAGATGACTATCGTGTCCTTATATATAGGGCCTACAGATATGCCGTTGTACCAGCCTAGGTAGCGCGACACCTCGCCGACTATTACTAGCATATACAGCCTACTTAGCGTAAAGCAATTACGGCTTATGCCTAAGCTAATCCTAGGCTTATATATAAGGAAGTAGATATCGTATATCTAGCGGCTAGGGATAAGCTAGTTAATAGACTGCCTATTTACTTTTATAGATATAGATATATTAGTAAAGGTAAACAAGGAAGCCTATATTAGTACATCTATACGACACCTCGTAGCATACGCGTACACTATAGTAAAGAACACTAATAGTCTAGCTTATAGAAGCGTAGTAGCAATACTAGGTTAAAGTATAAGGACCCCCCTAATAAGCTATAGTAGAGTAGTATTGCTTACTAGCGGTTCTTTAAGTATACACAATAGAAACGGTACTTTAAAGTTAGCCCTACTAGATACGGCTAGACCGCCTAAGCATCTTCTAGTGAAGATAAGGATCTTATAGGTACATTCCTCTAACAGTAAGAAGAAGTTCTCTAGCATTATAAGCGAGATACGGCGGTAGAGGCTACTAGAGTGTAGGGTTTCGACGCTTATCGGTCTACTGTTATACTATAGCTAAGAAGGATAGGTATTATAGAGCATATCCGAGGGTTGAATAAAGATGAGATCTAAGCGTCGATCCAGTTGCCCACGGCTAATAAGGAGCTAGCGCTATACACTATACTTATAGCTATAGATGACTTAGTATTAGAGGCGCTTAGCTAGTGTATAGATAGACCGGACTATATACTGTTATAGCCTTATAGGGTAGTACTTAACCGCTTCTAGTCTTCGTAGATAGAGGTGCTAGGCAAGACACGGCCGTTTAATTCTTACCTAGAGCTAGCTACCCTTAAGATCTATTCTAGGACCTAGAAGCGGTTCTTAGCCTACCTATTCCATATAGCTAGGAGAGACTCGCCATTCTTTAGCGTGAGCGCTAGGAGTAGCGAGGGAGGCGAGCCTACGCTAGACACTGTACAGTAGCCGGAAGACACTATCGAATTAATAGAGGAGCTATGTTAGACCCTCTACATTGTCTAACCAAAATTGTCCAGTCCAATCAGCCCCCATTAGAGTCAGCTTCAGGCGAATATTTCATCACATCCCTTAGAATATCTGAGCCTAACACCCCCATTAGAGTCACCCCATTAGAGTCACGCCAACTTTTCAGTATAATATTATAAAGCTAGTATGTTGTAGAGTAAAGTCATCTAATCCGAAGTTATATAGACAGTATAGGGAGAAAATATATAGGGAAGGTTAGAAAAGCTACTAAAAGGCAGCTTAGGGTAAGGCAAAAGGTAAAGTCAAATCATACTTATATAAGGGCTTAGCACTACGGTTGCTATACGAACAACGGTTGATAAGGATATGCAGAGAGTATAGAGGGGCTAAGGGCTATACGTTATCCCAAACGCACACATCACTACCAACATTATAAAATAGCGAGTCAATACTTCTAGCACAATACTAAGAGGGGACTAGCAATTTGTAAAGAGTGTGGTATAGCTGTATAGCCCGATGTTGTATTATCTCATTTATAGAACAAGCAGCACTAGCTAGTCCGAGCAGTTACGCAGCCAATTACAGAAGAAGTGCAATCATGGTCAGGCTTAATAAAATATAGTAGTTAGTTAGATGTACCTACACTACTACTCAATCCCGTACCCGGTTTAACAATTTACCCGGATGGATTAAAGTGCTAGTTATCTCCCAAACACTACTACTATGTATACCGCGTAAGGGGAACTATTATCGAGCATTAGCGGTTAGGGTTAGGGTTAGGGTTAGGGTTAGGGTTAGGGTTAGGGTTAGGGTTAGGGTTAGGGTTAGGGTTAGGGTTAGGGTTAGGGTTAGGGTTAGGGTTAGGGT